>JAHPZR010035235.1:2500-10000 GCA_019787425.1 Platygyra sinensis
AAACATCAAACATGTCTCGGTTACATGCAAATTTGGAATTTGTCACGAAATAACATCTGTTTCTTCTCTCAGCGGATTCTCAGTTGTTAAACATCTTTATTCATTGGAAATAGCTTTACATTGCTATAAAGAGCTAAGAAGAAATATTCTGGACTTTTGAAGCCGTTTTAAAGCTAAAAACCTCCGAAAACTGCACATTTTACGATTGCGTGCACGATCTGTGATTTGCATAAAAAACAGACATAGAATTCCCAAGAGGGCGGGACGACCTGCGCAAGGCACGTTCAAATTTTACCGCGTCACAGATTGACCAATCAGACGCGCTTTCTTTGTTTCAACCAACAACAAATAACGAAAGAGCTTGGTTCAAAGTTCCCCAGAGCTCTTCTCGCCGTCTGTCATGCGCAAAAGAGAAGAACTCTGGGGTCGAGAATGGATCGCTCTACTGATGGCATGTTTGTTTTTTGAAATCCTTGTGCACGTGCTAAATATTGCATCAGCAAAAGCACGCGCGAAAACTGTGTTCGGCCACCTTAAGCCTTACAGATAAGCTATCAAAAATAAGCTATACAGATAAGTTATCAATCCATCAAATATTTTTGCCCGCACATGATTGGTCTAAATGCGTCACCTGACTGAATATTCCCCAGCTTAAACTGGGAAATATCCGAGTGATATTCCTCAGTTTTCAAAAGTGCGCGTGTTTCGAATAATATTTGAAGGATGATAAACCTAATCGCCTAAATTTTACTTTAAGAATATGCAGTTTTGTACTGAAGAAAAAGTATTCCTAGATTTATTTAACAGTTTAACCTTAAACATGCTAGAGTTTTCAAAAGTAAACACTTTCATTTTTTACCTACCTTTTTTGTTCTTCGTTTTTGTTCTTTTATCCACAACACAGGACGCTATCAGTCCAATCATTTGCAGGAAAAGCAAAATTTTCACAACGAATTCAAATAACCTCATCTTGACTTCAGAGTTGAGTGAGCCGGAGAGACGATTATTAACCAGTCATCAAAAACGAAAGAAAAAAAAATAGCCCAACTTACTTATAGCTAAACGTCTTAATGGATGCTTACCGAGGTTGAATTGATTGACCAATCGCAGGTTAAGATACTAGAGGTCATCAGGGTTAATGGAGGCAACTCAAGACATTCTTCAGAAATTTAAAACACTTTCTCTAATGCGAAATTTAGGCCAAGTTCACACGCCGTACTTCACATGAGCCCAATCGAATGCTAATGAGGGAGAACAAAGGGTTTTCCTTATGTGCGTTCGATTCGCCTCATGTGAAGTTTGACGTCTGAGCTTGGCCTTAGTGTCTGTACCAGCTAATCCACGTATTTAGCGAGCTTTGCATAGTTCAGATTTAAAAGGCTTTTTTAGTCAGTTTAACTTGATGATTTAAATTTTAATTATCCATAGCAAACCGCGCTATTTTCCACCATGATTTGATTCTTACCCACTTGAAGAGACGAAAAACATTTCGATGGTTAGGACCTACAGAGAAGCAGGTTTTAAAAGCTATCAAACTTAACAGTCGTTACAAAATCTTTTCAGTTATTAGGTTTCAAGGATGGATGATATTTGAATGAGTGTCTAACTAAGCTTATTTGGTCTTAATATTTCTGATTGAGATTTTATGCGAGGTGACGAAGAGCAACATTGTTTGGGGGAGAGGGGAGCTGAACAGAGGGCAAAACGGGATCACAGTGAAAATAGCTAGGGGGTTAAAAAGGTGAATGTGTCAAAAACTTTGTCGCTGATTGTCCGAAGTGCAATAATTGAAATGGTTTGAAAATACATCTTTATCATGATTCTAAATCTAAATCTAAATATCGTTATGTCGGCAAAATCGTTTAGGACATCACGCCATGAAATCTACCCTATGGATACTGTCGATTTATTCCGGTGGATAAAGGCGGTAATTAGGGCACGATAATAACAGGTGATTGTGTAATTTTGTGGTGACGCGATGAAGGCGTTGAGAAGGTGAAAAGAATTGTGCAATATGGTTTTCCAAGGAAAAACCCAGATGAAACTGGAGCATTTGTCCCCATTACACAAAAGTATAGAGGGATGAGACAAAGTGAAATTCATGGAGAGGTGTGGTCTTAGTCGGTCCACAGTTAATAGGATTTTGAAAGGAGTAAAGACATTGCAAAGAAGTCGCGCGCCAGACAAAAGGAAATTACCAGGACGACCTCGGAAATTGAGCACCCGCAAAGAACGTCTCCTCTTAAGGCAGATCACCACTTAACGTGAAGAAGGCGGTAATTTCACCGTAAAAAGGTTAATGGAAAGAGCGGGTTTGAAGAACTAAAACCTCTTAAATTTCTTGTAATGAATACCGTGACATTAAATATAGAAGTTTAAGTTTTGCGTTACAAGAAGGCGTGACATTTTAACAATGTTTCGTGATGCACAACGAACAGTTTCTTTTCCTGGTATTTCTTCTTCATATTTATATTGGAATATAAATAGAATATAAATATAAGATGTGTGGCATGTTGAAGTGTTGTCTTTGCAATTAACAAACCATAAAAAGAGTTGGAAAAAAAGTGTAGAGCATTAGTTTGAACGATTAACCACGATTGACCACGATTAACCACAGGAATAAACAACATTAGTATATACTAAAACAGTGGATAGCGTTGAACGCGCGCGCTGATTGCTCACCAAACTCTGAATATCCTGTGCTATTTACCTCCGAGCAACTCGGAAAAAAATGGCTTCCCAGTTTACATACGAGACAAATGTAGAAATCATCCAAATTAAGTTTTTGTGGTGTATATTATCTCACTGTTTTAGTATATACTAAACAACTATTATCATCAATATACGCGGCCAAATAACAAACTGCCCTCATCAAAGCATCTAATCAGCGGGCATAAATGACCATGTGCGGGCGGCAAATTCATTTACCGCCCTGCTCCTGATTGGCTGAGGAGACGTCGTACGACTGCGATTGTCCAATCAGAAAGCGCGTGTAAAGGTGGCGCGAGTTTAACAGGCCGTTCAAGTTAAGTTGTTTTTTTTTTTTATCCAGAACAGTTCTCACGAAGCTTTTGAGATGGAGGAAACTCCGAATTTCGACGTCTTAACATGCAGTCAGGGTTCAGATTTAGGTCAAGAGCAACTAAACGAAATAGAGCAAAAGGCTCAAGCAAAAAGTACAAAGAAAGCGACAGAATGGGGGCTGAAAAAGTTTGATAAATGGTGCGAGAAGAGAGCAATCAAGGTAGATTTGAAAACGATTGACAAGAAAGAACTAAACAAGATTTTACGAAAGTTTTACGCCGAGGTTAAAACAGAAAAAGGACAAGCACTGACTCCAAGTGCCCTGACTGGAATCAGAGCAGCCATACATCGCCATTTAACATCAGCTCCGCTTAGCCGTAACGTCAACATTTTACAGGACAGCGATTTCGTGTCTGCCAACAAAATGTTTGAAGCCAAAGCCAAGTTGTTTACGAAGGAACAAAACGTAAAACCCAAACACAAGCCGTCTATTGAGTACGGGGATATGGAGAAATTGAATAAATACTTCATGGAAGGCCAGAACAATGGAATTTGGCGAAACCCAGAGAAGTTAGTTGAATATGTTTGGTTTTCGTTGTGCTACCATTTCGCTCGCCGTGGTAGAGAAGGCTGGCGGGAATTAAACAAACAGTCGTTTGAGATCAAAGTGGACGACACGGGTGCACGGTATGTTACAGAGAAACTAACTGAGCAGACTAAAAACCATCAAGGTGGCTCCAAACAATCAGATCAGCTCTTTTCTGATGTACGCATGTACGAAACTTCAAATGGCTTAAATCCGGTTACAGCGTTTGAGTTTTACTTGAGCAAGGTTCGCCCGGAGTGCAATGCGCTGTTTCAAACTCCTAACAAGAACTACGCTCGCTCTCCTGCTGAACACTGGTATAAAAATGAGCCACTTGGAAAGAACGCCATCGCCAAAATAATGGAAAGACTTTCGGTGAAAGCCGAATTATCTCAAAGGTACACCAACCATTGTGTTCGGGCATCGGCTGTCACCCACTTATTCCAAAGAGGTGTGGATACCAAGAAAATATGCTCAATAACAAAGCACAAAGACGAAAGAAGTCTCACACACTACATCAACCAAACAACCAGTGAACAGAAAAGAGAATGCTCCAGGATTCTGACAGAAGCTTTTCAGCCTATGAGCAAACAAGATGCTCCCGGTAGTTCATCAAACTACGCGCTCCCTGGTCCAAGCAGCTTGGTTTCACAATCACTGCAAAATCAGTTTATGGCTTTGGCTCAGCCATATCCCAACTGTACACAACACATACAGATAGGAACAATGAATGTGTACCAAGCAGGGTCAGCGCAGCAAATGGAGAGCGTTCCTAAGAAACGCCGTCGCATTTTGGAGAGTGACACTGACAGCGAATAGCACAATAATACAAAGTCTTTACGAAAACAGTTGATGTTAAATTGAATCGAAATTTGGTTCTATACATTGATTATTAAGTTTATTTTTTGGCTAGGGGACATTGACGAGACTATTTTTTGTCACTTTTCTATTAAAAAGCCAAAATTGTGCTTTTGTACAAGTTAGAGTGTACTTAAGTTCAGTAACATACTTATTAAAGATCAAGCTTATTTTATTGCCATAGACTCTTCATGATATGACCTTGTATATTGATGATAATGATAATAACAAGACTTTTGTCGGGCATATTGTTTATTTGTGGCCCTCGTAGCATCATTTGCACCCTCGCTCCGCTCGGGCGCAAATGATGCTACTCGGACCACAAATAAACAATATGCCCTCCAAAAGTCTAGTTATTGTCCTATTCATCTCAGTGTCGGTGGCTAGCTGTGGATATTTACCTGGTATTTTCGTCTTCTTTTGTTTGCTTTTTGATTCTAAGAAAGCTACATTGACGTATAAATAAACGCACGCCCCAATGTGTCAGGTTTGTTTGTTTAAGGTGGCTCGAAATAGTTTTCACTTTCCCCAGACTAGTTTTACAAATTCTTTTCCAATTACAATTTGGTTTATCGTATCCATGTGAAATTTACCACAGCCATAAATGAAAGGTCATAGAATCATTACAATTTAGTATGCTTAACATTACTACGGTACAAGATTGATCGATTTCTTATCGGATTTCGTCTTAACTCTGTTTTATTAATTGCTAACAAGACAAAGTGATAAAGCCAGATGTATCTATGGTTATATATGTATACCTTTGCACCTCTTTCACTATCTGGTTACATTTAAGCAAGCGCTCAGCTCCTTGAAAATAAATTTCAGCTTCCGTAATTTTGAATCTACCTCAGTTACTGTTTAAAAAATAGTTATAAACCCGCATAACTTATAAATTATTGCCTGTAATCAGGCAGTTAGGCCCGTTTCAAACGCCGTGCTTAAGTCGTGCCGAACTAAATTCATTATTTCAGCTCGATTTTGGCGCGGCTGCAGCACGGCGTTTGAAACCATTTAAGAATTAGGTTCGACTCTGCCGTGTAGCACGGCAAGCTCTGTCGTGCTACCCAACTTTGGCACGGCATGGTTTCAAACGGCGTGCTATTGCCGTGCCGAACTAAATGAGTAAATAACTAAAATTATCATTTTGGATTTATCAGTTGGACCGCTGGTTCGTAATATCGTCTCTTTTCTAAACGCCCAGTGAGTGAATTAAGCTTGACCATGGCTCGACGTTTGAAACCAAGTCGTGCCAATGTCGTGCTACAGTCGAGCCAAATTGAATTTAGTTCGGCACGACTTTAGCACGGCGTTTGAAACGAGCCTTACATATAAAGTCAACAGATGTGAAGTTTAGGTAGTCGTATTTTTAAATTTATTACTTCAAAGAAAATGCAAATCTTGCGTGAAAGTTTTGTGCTCGTTCGTAATTAAAAATTGGCCTTGCGCTGTCCGCTCGTCCGATTTTGAAAATACTCCCAAGACCTCTCTTTGAATTTGGTTCCATTTAGTCCATTTAATATTTAATATTGATGCGATGTAAATATAGAACGGAACACGATAGTAAGAACATAGAAAGGTGGAGAAGTATTTCAAGAATCATGTACATTTAACAGTGGTTACGAGACAAGTAAATGCTCTTTGAAAAATCAATGAAAAGGCAACCCGCAAAAATGCTTATGTCTTGTAATACCATCAAAGTAAGTTTTCCCAGTTCCTAACTGTAACCTGCTGTAACATCGGCGTTTGTTTTAAATGGCTTCTGTGAATCAGCGTTGGTGCACAGGATTTTTAACTTTCGAATTCACCGTCATGATCCTAGTTTAACAGCTCTGTCAGTTCTCTCGTGCGAGTTTCCTGTAACTCAGAGGTAGTGCATCGATAGAGCTAGCAACCCGAGTATGCCATGTGTAACTGACCGCTCAACAAATCATCGCCAGAAATCAAGGACATTTCGAGCCCGCTAACAATTATCAGCGGTATATCGTATTACACTCCAGAACAATAGACTATCAAGATAATTCAATATGGCGGCGATAAGAATTTTGATTTGCTTTTCGCGCCAAGACTACTGAAGTTGCATTCAACGCCTGGCATATTTTTATTCCGAAAAGGACCTGAGAACTAATTATTTCCCAGCAAGATCATAAACAAAGATGGTCGATGATTCAAAGATCAGCATTGCTCGTGTTTAACCATTTCAGTCGTAGTTTTCCAAGTGGCGTCCCGTCACTCGTGCAACATGGAAAATAAGGAATATTCTGGCTCGTTGGGAAGTTTTCAGATAAGAGGAAATGGCAATTTTACAGGATTTTTGGACGCTTCGAACTCAGTAGAAGTCAATTCGAGCGAGAGCAGTTTACTTCATTGGTGCACTTTCCTGTAATCGGCGAGTGTTTGGGACGGAGAACGACGGATTTTGAAGAAATGTATGGCGACTTAGGTCAATAAACAGTGAAAAAAAGAACTGGCTCAGGAAGAAAGTGATTTTTAGTTATCGAGTCACTGTGAGGTTTGATGAATAGCAGAATCAATACTGAATATGTCTCGAGCGAGAGCAGACGGGACCATGAGCTCCTGATTGTTATATTTTAGAAATTTTACAAATTTCCATACAGTTTCTTATATTATTTGGACGCCATTATGGACGTCATGCGCAAGCGCGGCCGCCATCTTGTCCAATATTTCTGGCAATGATTAAAATTATCTTGAATATACAAATTGTTCAGAATAGAGGCGTTACTTACGAAGCTGCGTTTGGAGATTCTTAGATTTCAACAGTACAACGACATGCAGAAAGCGATAAAATATTCACAGCGTTTACTTCCATTTCAAATTCTCTCTCGTATAACGCTCCGCCCAGCGAGATTCAGATTGCATTCTTTCACGGCCAACCACCAGGTCATCACGGTTTAAAGATCGTTGTTATGCAAATCAGATCCGCATATAAACGCACCATGTGGTCTTCACAAGTCGTCTTTTCTTCGCGTGTAAGCCAGATAGTCATGCCTTTTTCATCTTTCGCAGGGAAG
>JAHPZR010035236.1:0-18302 GCA_019787425.1 Platygyra sinensis
TCCAGCACGACTCGTATCATTACTATAGGCCGCCTGGTGGCCTATCAGATGTCGCCAGTGCAATGGAAAGATCTGCGAAGCGTTTGGGAGTTAAGATGTACGCCAGGGAGAAAGTCAAAGCAATTCATAGGAAAGGAAACGTTTTTGTAGTTAAGACAGACAATTTTACAGTGTCGGCCAGAAGCTCATCATTACTGTGCCGAGCACTCCGTTTAAAGAGATATCTGGGGACTTGGCTACGGATATTCAAAGAAATGTCTTCTTTGAAGCTATCCTACCACTTCCTGCCTTTAAAGCTGCGGCGGTTTACAGTTATCCTTGGTGGGAAAGCATTACTTCCCTGCACAACCTGACACTGAAGCCGCTTGAAAGGTTCTTTTCAGGAGCTTCTTGTTTGGTTAATATTATGCCTTATAGGTAAGCTATCAAAAAGGACACATTATCCTTGTTCATCAAGGAATCTTTGTTTATAATATGGTAATAGTAGTTCGTATTGTGTGATCGTCCGGGTGAGTGTAGTTCTGAAAAGAACTGTTGTTGGTGACTGACGTTTCGGCTACCTGAGCGGAAGTCATCTTCAGAGTCAAGTGAATAGTGTTTGTCAGTCGATGTTGTTATATATAAGTCTGGTCAGTTGAAAACGATTGGTCAGTTAAGCCATGATGTTATTGGCTAAAAGACTCGTGTAAAGTTTGTCATCAGTCATTGGTCAGTTTCGATCCGTCTTTTGTTAGTTAAATCTATTGTTAGTCAAAATTAAGTCGGTCTGTTAGAAATCCGTTTGTCGGTTTCGTTTTCGTCGCGGATAAGCCGTTTGTAAGGTGCTGGTAGTTGTTGACATCTGTTAAGAGGCATTTGTTCTAAGTTAGTGTACCAGCTTTCCAGAGTCAGTCGTTGAAAATAGTTAGTACTGTAGGTTTTAAGCATTAGGCAGAGTCCCAGTTAATGTTGTGGTTTGTCAGTTGATGATGCACAGCAATGTGATTGTTGGCATCACCATTTCTCGTGGCTCGTTTGTGTTCAGTCAGTCTTGTGTTAAGGTTCTGCCAGTCTCACCAATGTAGGAAGCCTCGCAGTCAGAGCATTTGATCTTGTAAACTGCTCCCTCTCTGTTGTTAGGTTTGTCTCGGTCTTAACGTTAGTCAGTAAGTGCCGTAACGTAGTGGTAGGTTTGTGGGCTACACGGATGTTGTAGGGCTGTAAGATCCGTGAGATGGTCTCAGAAGTGCCCTTAATGTAAGGTATAGTCACTGTAGTAACATGTGTCGGTTCTGGTTCACCAACAACAGTTCTTTTCAGAACTACGCTCACCCGGACGATCACACAATACGAACTACTGATACTCCTGGGTTCAAACCATTTACCAATATGGCCGGTAATATATGGTACATATTAAACCACTGAAAACTCTTGAATTGCATTATTCAATGATTCATACTCTATAAATAGATTATATTTTTCACTAGTCTACCCATACTTTTTTTTAATGCAACTTAGTCTGGGCCTTCACAAATCTAACCTTGTTCGTCTTTAAATTTTTCAGAAACGGGTGGTGAGAACTATAGCTAAAACCCATTTTTATGAACATACTGATCCAATTTTTAGAAAGCTGGGTATTTTAAAATTTCATGACATGCACCTACTACAATTAGATTTATTCATGTACTCTCACCAAAACCGTATCCTTAAAGCGTTTTTCTGTAATAACTATTAACAGTTTTCATACAAATGAGTATTAACTTTCCTGCAGCTTTTCTTTCGTATTGTATCCTTCCATTTGACATTGTGATTGTACGAAATCGTAATTGTATCTGTCGTCATGTTCTTATCTTCTTTTTTTTTAATTTCATCTAGTAAAACAATAACTGAGGAGACCTAATTAATGTCAGCTTTATAGTTTCCTTGGGTCCCTAGCCATTGTAAAATCGATTAATGCTCTTTCTATTTTTTTATTGTTTTCATTATATTTGATTGTGGTGTGGCAAAATAAAATGAAAAAAAAAGAACCATGTTAAGCGCTCGAGTAAGTTTCAAGGTTCAAGTTCAAGTTTTGGGGCTTTCATTTATGTTTATTTTCTCTTAGTTTTCTATATTTTAGGGGCGGTTTTAATTAAACAATCACTCCACTCGCGTTTGTGTGATACTAGATGTAATATATCAAACTCGATAGACAGTGTTTTATCGGGATATCCTAACACCGAGAAGAGAGTTGAAAAAACGACGCGCAGCGGAGTCGGTTTTGGTGAAATTAGAGGTGTTTGGATAGCCGATGAGAAACGTTTTGAGTGTTTCATACATATTCTCAATCGAAGCAAAAATTTAGCAGTAAACAGAGAACTAAAGTCGTCCAAACAGTCTATGATAATTAATAAAGGGCATCCAAATCTCCTTCACCGCAGCGATTTTGTTGGTTTTAAATTGAAGAATTATTAAAGAGTTTGAGAAGACAATAGCCAACTCCTTAGCTACTTACCACCTCATATCCAACACGCGCTCGTGGGATAATTGTTAAATATACTCTACCTAATTAACTAAACAAAAAATATTGAGAGATTTTAAAATGATTCTGGTTGTGTTGAGTAGGTAGACATCTCAAATCAGCATTGATTAGCTTCTATTAATTTCTTTCTTTCTTTTTTCTTTATGCTTTTGGTCGCTCTTAGTGGCAGAGGACCACACGGGAAGCCGTTCTTCAGCTGTCATATGCTCGAAGGGTATGCGCAGTCAAGTGGGGCGAGCTTTCCAAGCTGCCTAAGGCAGTTTTGGAGTCGGAGTTAAAGAAAGCCATTCAGGTAGTGTTTCCAGGAGCAGTCTTACCAGAGCCTCTGGATATGGTGTTCAAATATTGGGAGAAGGAAGCTTGGTAAGAAGCTTTTCTGTTGAAAGCTATTGTTTCTCATATCTTCTCGGCGGCCACAAACGTAAAAGGTTTCCTCTATTGCTAAAAAGAATCATTAAATGTTGAACGTTTTTAGTGGTCGATATGCTTAGCTATAACTAGCTTGTGTTAAGGCATGCCACTTAAACTTAACGAAAGAAATATTTATATAAACACAAGAGGCTTAAAACTCCCAACCGGTGGGAAGCAAACCAGTTTGCTGTTTGCAAGCATGACCGAGGAGTTGAACTAGGGTCTACCGAGAAACAACTCCAGCTTAGTGGTCAGAGCGGGACTTGAGCCCGCGACATCGGGATTTCAAGTCCGGATCACTAGCCATAACCACTCGGCCAAACTGCCCCCTAGCGTGGGAAGCTTCGTTGAAAATTGAGTTCTATTCTCGAGCAAATCATTTCTCCTCTCTGTGTTACATCCATTTCGGAACGCCAACATTGCCGCCATGATTACGCCCCATTGAATCATTTCTTAGTAAAAACTAACTGAATGTGCATACTTGGTTAAATGCAAACAAACTTACTCTAAATATGACCAAAACAGAATTTATGCTGATAGGATCTGGCAAAGGCTAAATACCATTTTTGCTTCCCCCTCAATCTTAATGAACGGTACTCGGGTGAAACAGATTGCAAGTACGCAATCACTTGGTATAACAGTTGATGACAAACTCAGCTGGAATTGCCAAAAAACTAGCCAAAAAGATCGCTTCTGGAATCGGTGCCATGAAACGTGTTAGGCACCTGGTTCCTCCGGCGACCTTACGTCTTACATACCAAGCTTTAATACAACCTCACTTTGACTACTGTAGTACCGTTTGGGGAACCTGTGGGGTTACTTTACAAGACAAGGTGCAAAATTTGTAGAATAGAGCAGCCCATGTCTTAACCTTCTCTAATTATGATGTTAATGCTGGCCAATTGTCGGAAACTTTCCGAAACATTAGATTTCGCCAAGCCTAAAAGCGGAGCTCCTCAGTTATTGTGTGGCTTACACGAAGTGTATAGCCACAATATGACATCATCTGATTTATTTATTTATTTATTTATTTATTTATTTGTCCACGAGAGTCGAGAGCCTGTCACGTGGTCTAGTGTCGTGGCCATTTTGGTTGTAAGGGTGGTCTCTAGTAATTTTTTTTTTCACGCGATCGTTTCGCGAATTAGTTTCTCCTCGCAGATGCCAACACACCCAGACGCGGCTTGTGTTATAACTGCAGCTTGTGCAAGATATTTTACGCTCTCAAAAGACAACATTTAAGTACGTGCTTGAAGCTTCGATACGGGTTGTGCAACACTGGATGGATCTGGAGTCATTGCACTAAATCCGCTTGATCTATCGGTGCGGGTTGCACCACTGAGAGTTTGAAAGTGTTTGAAATTGCGAGAAGCCACCTGAAAGTATCACAAAGTGAAATAGACTGTATTGTACTTGAATTCTCCTTGCACTGTTAAGAACTCGCGGAAGCATTTCAAAGGTCTGTAGCTTGCCCAAGAAACAACAAAAGGAAGTATGGGAATCAATAATATACCGGTCAAGGATTGCCTCTTCTGGCTATTTCATGAAACCAAAGGATATCTTGTCACGTTTTAAGGATCATTTTTGGAGTGTAATGCTTATGGTGTTTCGTTTAAATGTATTTTACTTGCCCGTATTGAAACAAGTTGTTGGACAAAATGTGGAATGATGTGATGTTTTGGTTTTCGCAAATGATTTTCTACAAGCAGCAATAACAATATGTACTAACTAACTGTCAAGGAAATGAAGTACTCTGGTGAATATGCTGGTAAGCAATGTGTAACAGTGTCACTGCTGTTATTTATCATCACATAGAAGATATCCGTTTTTGAACTTCTTCCAATTTGAATAATATTCTTACCATTGGAAATAATCTGTACATGTAAATTTCTATAAGATGATCTCTCCAGACAAATAATTATCATGGCCAGAAATCACGGTCATCGCAACGGCGCACGCGCGGGGTTTCTTAGAAATATGGCCGCCAAACGCTCAAAGGAAATGTATGGGAGAAATAAAACAAAATAAAATAGAGCAAGTTCTGGCTTACCGGGAACAAGTGCCGCGATCCCGTTGAGTTCTTGAAAGTTTCCTCTGCTATTCTGATTAGTTGCTTTTCATCAACAAATGTTACTGGCCCTGCTTTTCGTCGATGTTTGTTTTCGAAGATTGGCTCATACAATGCTCTATATTACGGAGGCTTGAATGCATCCCAAACAGATTTTGATCCGCCACAGCAGATTACATAAGCGCGATATCCCAAGTGCCGCGATCGTTTGAGGAAAAGCACCGTATGGTGTACTATTTGACCAATTTTCACCTTCGCTGCTGGTTTCTTCGCCCTGCTAATTGCCTTCAAAAACAATTCAGAGAAGCGCAAACCAGGTCTACCGAAAGCAAAGATATCAAATGTCACGCGAGCGTCTCATCTGTGTTGATCCGAGAACCACACGTCGTATTCTTGGGCAAAAACTGGCATTTTTTGAGCAAATTCCGGCATGTTTGTTATCAAAAGAAACCTAAGAAACCAAGCCTTCTATCTCTGTTGAAGGCTGGGGAGACAAATGACCACTGTCCTTTCAGTCAGCGCTAAAATTACCAGTTCATGTATGACCACATGGCGTGACAAACGTGACATTTGTTTTCGTTTGTCGTTTTGTACGACACTGTCATCCGCTCAAGAAATATGGGAAGATTTTGTGATGTGGAGAGAATTATTACCCGGTGAAAATGTGGCTCGGTGAGTCTTCTGAGTATTCTTTAATTCCCCGAGACAACAAGTAGTTACTGAATTGAAGTATTCTGTATGTTTCCTCTCCTACTCAACTGAAGTAATCATAGCCCTCCAGTCCACATTTTCGCCTCTCCACATCAACAAATCTTTCCCTATTTCTTTAGCGGATGGGAGTGACGCATAAAACGACAGGGGAAAACGAATGAAGTTGTTATTAGTGAACCACGGGGGATGTTCTCGAAGACGCCATGTTGCTATTAGCATAAAGTAATTAATTGATCCGCTGCTTATGCGCGGGCTCAAATGTCCGCAATTTCTGGCCATGTTCCTTTAACTGATGTTCCATGGAATATATCAAACACAAGAGACTGTGTTTCATCGGGGTATCCAAACACCAAGAACAGAGTTGAAAATGCGACGCACAGCAAAGTTTTTTTGACAAAATTTAAGGTGTTTGGATAGCTGATGAAACACTGTCCTGGAGTGTTTGATATATCTCCTCAATCAAAACAAAAACTAAGGAGTAAACGGAGAAGTAAAATCGTCAAAATCTGCTTATTGAGACCAGGTATCCAAACCACTGTAACAGTTGGGACTTCCTTTGTCTTAACGTTATGAATTATTCATGAATTAGAGATGCATCGTTTCAATTTACAATGAAGTATACACATTAGAAGAGGCATTAACAGGACGTTGGACAAGTTGATGACATCAAATAATCAATAATGGGCCATACATGTCTCTTCAAAATTCTCTGACCGAAATGTTTTCAAATATTCGACTTCACTACAATTGTTGTTTAATAACCATCGGAATTAATTAGTTGCAGTAATGAAGAATTCAGAACAAAGCTTTAACATTTTTTTTATGCTCATTCCAGTGATTTGCACGGGATGCCCGTTCATTTGGGAAATGCACTTTACTTGCCATTGAAGGAATTGAAAAAATTGTATCATATTTGCAAATTTCCTGCTTACAAATAGGGGTTGTTCCATTGAAATTAAAGGTGTCTTTGTCAGAGATAGTGAACTTGACCTGCATAATGTTCATGAGAGTCCAAAAATTGAACATTTGCCTGTCAGTGATACGAGAAAAGGAGAAGGGCAAATGAAAGTGGAGAATCTAAGGAAAAGAAAGCAAAGTGTGCAAATGAATCTTCTGAATCTAGAACAAAAAGACTGGCAACCCAATCTCAGTATCAAAGACAAAAAATGCAAATGAGTTAGCAGAATGTAGAGAACAGAGACTGTTCAACCAACCTCAATATCAGAAAGAAAAATCAGCAGACCATACTAGACAAGAGAGACTGGCAAACCAGTATCAACATCAGAATAAGAAAAATGCATATGGCTCAGCGATTACTGATGAAATCAGAAAATTTCATTTTCTCTTGCTGTACCTAGTTGTGGTAAACACTGAATGTCATCACTGCTGAAAAAGTTAGACTTTCCAACTGTACTATAGTAAAATATTTACAATGTTAACTGCTACTGGTTTTCTTGAAGGCAGTGAGGGAGCACAAATTTACAACATAGCACTAGGAGAAAAAAGTGTACTTTTGAGTATATTTAGAGATAAATATTCTGAAGAGTTAGCTTATCCAGGGATATTTCTTGAATTAATATTGGCAGAAGTTACCTAGATAAAAAAGTGGAAAACAACTATAGAACAACTATAAATGAATGTCTGAGGAAATTACAGAAAGTCGTTATACTGATAATTTTTGTCTGTTGGTAACCAATTGTTAAGTTTTGTGATGGTTACTGATGCAACATATTTGAACTCCCCCAGTCCATAAATGTACCTCCACTCAATACACTTGAAGGTGATGTTCTTTACTTCATTTTTTTCCAAAGCATCCATTGCTTTCTTGACTTTAACAGCAGGAATATAGCCCACAGGTTGCCAGGTGCTGTCGAGTTGCACTTGAACAACAATTGCATTCTCATCTCTTGCATTTGCAGGTTCAATTGAAAGTTTAAGTGAAATATCTCTCTTGTCCATAGATAGTCTTTTGCAACGTCTTAACGCATCTTGGAAATGTGCATGATACGTACTGCCTTTCAGTTTAAAGTATTCGGTAAATAACGTCGGCGTTTCATTGGGATTGTCGGAATCGTGTGATGTTGGCGAGTTCACATCCTCGTGGGACACATCGTTGTCTGACTCTGACTCTGACTCGCTAGAATCATTTACAGCTTGCGAATTATTTCCGTTCGAAGAACTCTTCACACCAATATTTCCTACTTCGGGAAAACTGCTGCAGTTACATCGAACGAGTTCTACATCCAGCCAAGGCATTTCTGGGATGCTATTCTCTTCTTCATAGTCGGTGTACGGCCGAAGAGATGTTGTCACTTGTGACATACTTGCCATGACTCCGAAATCAAAAATCACAAGTACGAAGCGGCCTTGGTCTTGATCGTTTTCATCTTCCAGCTGTTGGAGTAAACGAAAATAGTGTTATGAAAAACAGAGAAACCGTTGACATGCTTTTCTTTTCGCTACAAAGAATATAATTTAGCGTCTATCGATACACGAAGTGCGATCTAACTCTACTTCGATCACGGCTCGTTACGCCAAAGTTTTTCCGAAATACAAAGAATTTATCCTTCAAAGTGTTATGAGCAGTGGGTATGGTTAAAGAAATGAAGGAAAAGTCGATTTACCTTGTGAATACAGCTTGATTTGACCTTGATCACCGCCGGCGAAGCTTTCGCTTCAAGATCGCTTAACGTTTCTGTACGCACGAACAAGCAAAGACGCCGCTCTCGTAAGTCTTTTGGAAAACTAACGTGTCCCAGGACCGTTGGGAATCGGCAACAGGCTAAGTTTGCAGATTTAACATAACTCTGACTGTCTAAGTCTAAGCAATTGACGTAAAGCAATGACGACGGAAAGAGCACATCGGGGTTCACTCCGAGAAGCTCCATCGCAAATGAGAGATCACGTGTCAACATCGAGTTGATAATATAGTCGGAAGCGAGGCATTATGGGAAACCTGATTTCTCCTCCTTTGGAGAACGAGAAATGCTGTGGGAACACGAGCCGTAGGCGAGTGTTTCCACAGCTTTTTCGAGTTCTCCCAAACTTTCACGAGTGTTTGTATAACTCGATACAAACACGATGTACATGTTTTCTATTTCTTTTAGAAAACACCACGACGAGAAAAAGGAAAACAACTTGTTAACTTTGATTATCGAAATGTAAATTCTCTTTGCTCGCGCCATCACTACGTCAACAAGCGCGCGCTAGTTCTGTGTCTCCATCGAGTTATACAAACACGATTTTCAACCAATCAGCGCGCGTGCTTTCTTAGGACTGTTTTCTAAATGGAATTATTTAGACAGAAATAAATGATTATTACATACAACAACAACATTCACAGTACATTAGTGGCTCAATGGACATGTGCAAAGGCAACGAGAGGACAATGGGAACAAAAAAAAACAAGTGTTTTCACACATTTTGTAAGCATTTTGAGAGTTTCATTTTCTGTATACCTGAACATTTGTTTTCATTTACTTTCAAACTCATAAGCGTTGATATTTTTCGATTTCGCTCAATAAACAGATCAAGGACATTCAAGAACCACTACAAATTTCAAGTACTTTCAAGGCCTTTAAATCAGACTCCTGAAATTCAAGGGTTTTCAAGATGCATATTAACCTTAAATTGAAAATATTAGAGTAAACTAGATGTTATTACTCAATTTGTTGAAATTTAATACTTTTTTATTTGAAAATATCACTGTAATGAACATAGACTAGTCTACAGTCATTCTCTGGCCTTTTTTGACCAAGAAATATCCCTGGATAAGCTAACTCTTCAGAATATTTATCTCTAAATATACTCAAAAGTACACTTTTTTCTCCTAGTGCTATGTTGTAAATTTGTGCTCCCTCACTGCCTTCAAGAAAACCAGTAGCAGTTAACATTGTAAATATTTTACTATAGTACAGTTGGAAAGTCTAACTTTTTCAGCAGTGATGACATTCAGTGTTTACCACAACTAGGTACAGCAAGAGAAAATGAAATTTTCTGATTTCATCAGTAATCGCTGAGCCATATGCATTTTTCTTATTCTGATGTTGATACTGGTTTGCCAGTCTCTCTTGTCTAGTATGGTCTGCTGATTTTTCTTTCTGATATTGAGGTTGGTTGAACAGTCTCTGTTCTCTACATTCTGCTAACTCATTTGCATTTTTTGTCTTTGATACTGAGATTGGGTTGCCAGTCTTTTTGTTCTAGATTCAGAAGATTCATTTGCACACTTTGCTTTCTTTTCCTTAGATTCTCCACTTTCATTTGCCCTTCTCCTTTTCTCGTATCACTGACAGGCAAATGTTCAATTTTTGGACTCTCATGAACATTATGCAGGTCAAGTTCACTATCTCTGACAAAGACACCTTTAATTTCAATGGAACAACCCCTATTTGTAAGCAGGAAATTTGCAAATATGATACAATTTTTTCAATTCCTTCAATGGCAAGTAAAGTGCATTTCCCAAATGAACGGGGCATCCCGTGCAAATCACTGGAATGAGCATAAAAAAAATGTTAAAGCTTTGTTCTGAATTCTTCATTACTGCAACTAATTAATTCCGATGGTTATTAAACAACAATTGTAGTGAAGTCGAATATTTGAAAACATTTCGGTCAGAGAATTTTGAAGAGACATGTATGGCCCATTATTGATTATTTGATGTCATCAACTTGTCCAACGTCCTGTTAATGCCTCTTCTAATGTGTATACTTCATTGTAAATTGAAACGATGCATCTCTAATTCATGAATAATTCATAACGTTAAGACAAAGGAAGTCCCAACTGTTACAGTGGTTTGGATACCTGGTCTCAATAAGCAGATTTTGACGATTTTACTTCTCCGTTTACTCCTTAGTTTTTGTTTTGATTGAGGAGATATATCAAACACTCCAGGACAGTGTTTCATCAGCTATCCAAACACCTTAAATTTTGTCAAAAAAACTTTGCTGTGCGTCGCATTTTCAACTCTGTTCTTGGTGTTTGGATACCCCGATGAAACACAGTCTCTTGTGTTTGATATATTCCATGGAACATCAGTTAAAGGAACATGGCCAGAAATTGCGGACATTTGAGCCCGCGCATAAGCAGCGGATCAATTAATTACTTTATGCTAATAGCAACATGGCGTCTTCGAGAACATCCCCCGTGGTTCACTAATAACAACTTCATTCGTTTTCCCCTGTCGTTTTATGCGTCACTCCCATCCGCTAAAGAAATAGGGAAAGATTTGTTGATGTGGAGAGGCGAAAATGTGGACTGGAGGGCTATGATTACTTCAGTTGAGTAGGAGAGGAAACATACAGAATACTTCAATTCAGTAACTACTTGTTGTCTCGGGGAATTAAAGAATACTCAGAAGACTCACCGAGCCACATTTTCACCGGGTAATAATTCTCTCCACATCACAAAATCTTCCCATATTTCTTGAGCGGATGACAGTGTCGTACAAAACGACAAACGAAAACAAATGTCACGTTTGTCACGCCATGTGGTCATACATGAACTGGTAATTTTAGCGCTGACTGAAAGGACAGTGGTCATTTGTCTCCCCAGCCTTCAACAGAGATAGAAGGCTTGGTTTCTTAGGTTTCTTTTGATAACAAACATGCCGGAATTTGCTCAAAAAATGCCAGTTTTTGCCCAAGAATACGACGTGTGGTTCTCGGATCAACACAGATGAGACGCTCGCGTGACATTTGATATCTTTGCTTTCGGTAGACCTGGTTTGCGCTTCTCTGAATTGTTTTTGAAGGCAATTAGCAGGGCGAAGAAACCAGCAGCGAAGGTGAAAATTGGTCAAATAGTACACCATACGGTGCTTTTCCTCAAACGATCGCGGCACTTGGGATATCGCGCTTATGTAATCTGCTGTGGCGGATCAAAATCTGTTTGGGATGCATTCAAGCCTCCGTAATATAGAGCATTGTATGAGCCAATCTTCGAAAACAAACATCGACGAAAAGCAGGGCCAGTAACATTTGTTGATGAAAAGCAACTAATCAGAATAGCAGAGGAAACTTTCAAGAACTCAACGGGATCGCGGCACTTGTTCCCGGTAAGCCAGAACTTGCTCTATTTTATTTTGTTTTATTTCTCCCATACATTTCCTTTGAGCGTTTGGCGGCCATATTTCTAAGAAACCCCGCGCGTGCGCCGTTGCGATGACCGTGATTTCTGGCCATGATAATTATTTGTCTGGAGAGATCATCTTATAGAAATTTACATGTACAGATTATTTCCAATGGTAAGAATATTATTCAAATTGGAAGAAGTTCAAAAACGGATATCTTCTATGTGATGATAAATAACAGCAGTGACACTGTTACACATTGCTTACCAGCATATTCACCAGAGTACTTCATTTCCTTGACAGTTAGTTAGTACATATTGTTATTGCTGCTTGTAGAAAATCATTTGCGAAAACCAAAACATCACATCATTCCACATTTTGTCCAACAACTTGTTTCAATACGGGCAAGTAAAATACATTTAAACGAAACACCATAAGCATTACACTCCAAAAATGATCCTTAAAACGTGACAAGATATCCTTTGGTTTCATGAAATAGCCAGAAGAGGCAATCCTTGACCGGTATATTATTGATTCCCATACTTCCTTTTGTTGTTTCTTGGGCAAGCTACAGACCTTTGAAATGCTTCCGCGAGTTCTTAACAGTGCAAGGAGAATTCAAGTACAATACAGTCTATTTCACTTTGTGATACTTTCAGGTGGCTTCTCGCAATTTCAAACACTTTCAAACTCTCAGTGGTGCAACCCGCACCGATAGATCAAGCGGATTTAGTGCAATGACTCCAGATCCATCCAGTGTTGCACAACCCGTATCGAAGCTTCAAGCACGTACTTAAATGTTGTCTTTTGAGAGCGTAAAATATCTTGCACAAGCTGCAGTTATAACACAAGCCGCGTCTGGGTGTGTTGGCATCTGCGAGGAGAAACTAATTCGCGAAACGATCGCGTGAAAAAAAAAATTACTAGAGACCACCCTTACAACCAAAATGGCCACGACACTAGACCACGTGACAGGCTCTCGACTCTCGTGGACAAATAAATAAATAAATAAATAAATAAATAAATCAGATGATGTCATATTGTGGCTATACACTTCGTGTAAGCCACACAATAACTGAGGAGCTCCGCTTTTAGGCTTGGCGAAATCTAATGTTTCGGAAAGTTTCCGACAATTGGCCAGCATTAACATCATAATTAGAGAAGGTTAAGACATGGGCTGCTCTATTCTACAAATTTTGCACCTTGTCTTGTAAAGTAACCCCACAGGTTCCCCAAACGGTACTACAGTAGTCAAAGTGAGGTTGTATTAAAGCTTGGTATGTAAGACGTAAGGTCGCCGGAGGAACCAGGTGCCTAACACGTTTCATGGCACCGATTCCAGAAGCGATCTTTTTGGCTAGTTTTTTGGCAATTCCAGCTGAGTTTGTCATCAACTGTTATACCAAGTGATTGCGTACTTGCAATCTGTTTCACCCGAGTACCGTTCATTAAGATTGAGGGGGAAGCAAAAATGGTATTTAGCCTTTGCCAGATCCTATCAGCATAAATTCTGTTTTGGTCATATTTAGAGTAAGTTTGTTTGCATTTAACCAAGTATGCACATTCAGTTAGTTTTTACTAAGAAATGATTCAATGGGGCGTAATCATGGCGGCAATGTTGGCGTTCCGAAATGGATGTAACACAGAGAGGAGAAATGATTTGCTCGAGAATAGAACTCAATTTTCAACGAAGCTTCCCACGCTAGGGGGCAGTTTGGCCGAGTGGTTATGGCTAGTGATCCGGACTTGAAATCCCGATGTCGCGGGCTCAAGTCCCGCTCTGACCACTAAGCTGGAGTTGTTTCTCGGTAGACCCTAGTTCAACTCCTCGGTCATGCTTGCAAACAGCAAACTGGTTTGCTTCCCACCGGTTGGGAGTTTTAAGCCTCTTGTGTTTATATAAATATTTCTTTCGTTAAGTTTAAGTGGCATGCCTTAACACAAGCTAGTTATAGCTAAGCATATCGACCACTAAAAACGTTCAACATTTAATGATTCTTTTTAGCAATAGAGGAAACCTTTTACGTTTGTGGCCGCCGAGAAGATATGAGAAACAATAGCTTTCAACAGAAAAGCTTCTTACCAAGCTTCCTTCTCCCAATATTTGAACACCATATCCAGAGGCTCTGGTAAGACTGCTCCTGGAAACACTACCTGAATGGCTTTCTTTAACTCCGACTCCAAAACTGCCTTAGGCAGCTTGGAAAGCTCGCCCCACTTGACTGCGCATACCCTTCGAGCATATGACAGCTGAAGAACGGCTTCCCCGTGTGGTCCTCTGCCACTAAGAGCGACCAAAAGCATAAAGAAAAAAGAAAGAAAGAAATTAATAGAAGCTAATCAATGCTGATTTGAGATGTCTACCTACTCAACACAACCAGAATCATTTTAAAATCTCTCAATATTTTTTGTTTAGTTAATTAGGTAGAGTATATTTAACAATTATCCCACGAGCGCGTGTTGGATATGAGGTGGTAAGTAGCTAAGGAGTTGGCTATTGTCTTCTCAAACTCTTTAATAATTCTTCAATTTAAAACCAACAAAATCGCTGCGGTGAAGGAGATTTGGATGCCCTTTATTAATTATCATAGACTGTTTGGACGACTTTAGTTCTCTGTTTACTGCTAAATTTTTGCTTCGATTGAGAATATGTATGAAACACTCAAAACGTTTCTCATCGGCTATCCAAACACCTCTAATTTCACCAAAACCGACTCCGCTGCGCGTCGTTTTTTCAACTCTCTTCTCGGTGTTAGGATATCCCGATAAAACACTGTCTATCGAGTTTGATATATTACATCTAGTATCACACAAACGCGAGTGGAGTGATTGTTTAATTAAAACCGCCCCTAAAATATAGAAAACTAAGAGAAAATAAACATAAATGAAAGCCCCAAAACTTGAACTTGAACCTTGAAACTTACTCGAGCGCTTAACATGGTTCTTTTTTTTTCATTTTATTTTGCCACACCACAATCAAATATAATGAAAACAATAAAAAAATAGAAAGAGCATTAATCGATTTTACAATGGCTAGGGACCCAAGGAAACTATAAAGCTGACATTAATTAGGTCTCCTCAGTTATTGTTTTACTAGATGAAATTAAAAAAAAGAAGATAAGAACATGACGACAGATACAATTACGATTTCGTACAATCACAATGTCAAATGGAAGGATACAATACGAAAGAAAAGCTGCAGGAAAGTTAATACTCATTTGTATGAAAACTGTTAATAGTTATTACAGAAAAACGCTTTAAGGATACGGTTTTTGGTGAGAGTACATGAATAAATCTAATTGTAGTAGGTGCATGTCATGAAATTTTAAAATACCCAGCTTTCTAAAAATTGGATCAGTATGTTCATAAAAATGGGTTTTAGCTATAGTTCTCACCACCCGTTTCTGAAAAATTTAAAGACGAACAAGGTTAGATTTGTGAAGGCCCAGACTAAGTTGCATTAAAAAAAAGTATGGGTAGACTAGTGAAAAATATAATCTATTTATAGAGTATGAATCATTGAATAATGCAATTCAAGAGTTTTCAGTGGTTTAATATGTACCATATATTACCGGCCATATTGGTAAATGGTTTGAACCCAGGAGTATCAGTAGTTCGTATTGTGTGATCGTCCGGGTGAGCGTAGTTCTGAAAAGAACTGTTGTTGGTGAACCAGAACCCGACACATGTTACTACAGTGACTATACCTTACATTAAGGGCACTTCTGAGACCATCTCACGGATCTTACAGCCCTACAACATCCGTGTAGCCCACAAACCTACCACTACGTTACGGCACTTACTGACTAACGTTAAGACCGAGACAAACCTAACAACAGAGAGGGAGCAGTTTACAAGATCAAATGCTCTGACTGCGAGGCTTCCTACATTGGTGAGACTGGCAGAACCTTAACACAAGACTGACTGAACACAAACGAGCCACGAGAAATGGTGATGCCAACAATCACATTGCTGTGCATCATCAACTGACAAACCACAACATTAACTGGGACTCTGCCTAATGCTTAAAACCTACAGTACTAACTATTTTCAACGACTGACTCTGGAAAGCTGGTACACTAACTTAGAACAAATGCCTCTTAACAGATGTCAACAACTACCAGCACCTTACAAACGGCTTATCCGCGACGAAAACGAAACCGACAAACGGATTTCTAACAGACCGACTTAATTTTGACTAACAATAGATTTAACTAACAAAAGACGGATCGAAACTGACCAATGACTGATGACAAACTTTACACGAGTCTTTTAGCCAATAACATCATGGCTTAACTGACAATCGTTTTCAACTGACCAGACTTATATATAACAACATCGACTGACAAACACTATTCACTTGACTCTGAAGATGACTTCCGCTCAGGTAGCCGAAACGTCAGTCACCAACAACAGTTCTTTTCAGAACTACACTCACCCGGACGATCACACAATACGAACTACTATTACCATATTATAAACAAAGATTCCTTGATGAACAAGGATAATGTGTCCTTTTTGATAGCTTACCTATAAGGCATAATATTAACCAAACAGAAGCTCCTGAAAAGAACCTTTCAAGCGGCTTCAGTGTCAGGTTGTGCAGGGAAGTAATGCTTTCCCACCAAGGATAACTGTAAACCGCCGCAGCTTTAAAGGCAGGAAGTGGTAGGATAGCTTCAAAGAAGACATTTCTTTGAATTATCCGTAGCCAAGTCCCCAGATATCTCTTTAAACGGAGTGCTCGCACAGTAATGATGAGCTTCTGGCCGACACTGTAAAATTGTCTGTCTTAAACTACAAAAAACGTTTCCTTTCCTATGAATTGCTTTGACTTTCTCCCTGGCGTACATCTTAACTCCAAACGCTTCGCAGATCTTTCCATTGCACTGGCGACATCACTGATGGCCACCAGGCGGCCTATAGTAATGATAGCGAGTCGGTCTGGCTGGAAAGCCTCCTCCGAGTTCGTATCTAAACAAAAAAGTGCTTTCTTCACACATACATTTCTTTTAGTAGCCGTAGCTTGGCCACAATCAGAGAAACTCACAACCTTCGCTTCCCAAGTTGGTAGCACACAACACGTCTCGGTATGACGGAAATTCAAGTGTTGTCGGCTCCTAGTGATGTTCGTCCAAGCCTAGCTCCTCCATTTCGAGTCAAAGTCATGTTTGGGCAAAGCGGCCCTGGACAGCAGAGTCCGGGTGAAAGGCGTGCTTTTTTGTAGGCCTGGGGCACTAGATTACAAAGAGGTCCTCTTGTTTCCCAATGCTGCGTTTTTATGTCCAATTTTCAACATGGTATATTGAAATCGTCTGAGCTAAGGCCCTGAAAATATAATGTGCACCATAAACATGGATTGTAACGTAAACCCAACATCAAATCGCAAAAATCCTTTATGTTTTTGACTCCTTTTTAAAATAATACATCACGTTTATCATATGCTACTAACAAGGAACAATGTTTCAAAAGCAAATCAAAATGACTTAAGTCATAAGAAAGAAAGGTCTTTTTAACTGAGAGCTGAAAAGGCTGGGCTCATAATTCTTAACTGATAATTAAAACAATTAGACCCGTAGCCCTCTCCGGGCTACGGGGGTCAATAGCCCCATGAGGCGAAGTCCGGCAGGTAGGTAGGTAGGTAGGTATGGGTATCAACTATATTAAATCAAGACAACACGCTCAGCTCAACAACACCCTACAGCTGGTTTTACATGGAGGGTAGTGTTGTGTTTTGTACAGACATAATAACGCAGACTAAAACTAATAAACGAGTTAAGATATATTGTAAGTATTAATAACTACAAAAAATTCAAACAATTTATGAAACTAAGTAAATATTATAAAAAAGTATTACTATCTGTAAGTACATGATATCAAAACAAGACCTATGTGGCATCACCTCTGACCCAATTACATTTTGATACGTTAATTAAATGGAGTATATCGATTCGCTAGTTTTGATTTAGTTGGTGAACAGGTTGGTTACAATAGGCATTGCGCCGCTAATATTTATAACTTCTTTTTAGAAACTCTCATATGTTTCGGAGTGTAGAAGTTTCATGACTCTGTAGCACTATTCTGAGCATCGGTAATCAGTCTGATCAGAAATCTTACCCTCCATCACA
Source organism: Platygyra sinensis (assembly GCA_019787425.1). Classification (NCBI taxonomy): domain Eukaryota; kingdom Metazoa; phylum Cnidaria; class Anthozoa; order Scleractinia; family Merulinidae; genus Platygyra; species Platygyra sinensis. The sequence goes on from JAHPZR010035236.1 coordinate 17,889, forward strand.
CAAAGAGTTTCCTAAGGGTTCGGACGCAGTGTCGTATTTGAGTATTTTATGCATCAATGTCGATTTGGCACGAAAACCGCCCGTCGCGTCAAAGGGAGGTAATCTTGCGATTACTTTCAAAACGGTACGGGAGCCAAGCGCTAGGACGATTGAAAATCTACTAGCACGATTACTCCCGGAATCTGTAGATTACGAAGTTGAACTTACTAATTTATCATATCTATATCAAGGTTTCGAATTTAAAAAATATCTTTTGAGAACTTTCTTTTGAGCAAAGACAGTTTTTATGATTTTCATAAGTTTTGAAAAAACGATGAATAAACATTGCGAAGGAAGCTATTAAAGCTTGCGGGAGGACAGTGCGAATAACGTGGGGTATATCCACTTAGAGGTATCCCAGTTATAAAAAGTTCA
>JAHPZR010035237.1:0-15695 GCA_019787425.1 Platygyra sinensis
GTCTTGTGTTAAGGTTCTGCCAGTCTCACCAATGTAGGAAGCCTCGCAGTCAGAGCATTTGATCTTGTAAACTGCTCCCTCTCTGTTGTTAGGTTTGTCTCGGTCTTAACGTTAGTCAGTAAGTGCCGTAACGTAGTGGTAGGTTTGTGGGCTACACGGATGTTGTAGGGCTGTAAGATCCGTGAGATGGTCTCAGAAGTGCCCTTAATGTAAGGTATAGTCACTGTAGTAACATGTGTCGGGTTCTGGTTCACCAACAACAGTTCTTTTCAGAACTACGCTCACCCGGACGATCACACAATACGAACTACTGATACTCCTGGGTTCAAACCATTTACCAATATGGCCGGTAATATATGGTACATATTAAACCACTGAAAAACTCTTGAATTGCATTATTCAATGATTCATACTCTATAAATAGATTATATTTTTCACTAGTCTACCCATACTTTTTTTTAATGCAACTTAGTCTGGGCCTTCACAAATCTAACCTTGTTCGTCTTTAAATTTTTCAGAAACGGGTGGTGAGAACTATAGCTAAAACCCATTTTTATGAACATACTGATCCAATTTTTAGAAAGCTGGGTATTTTAAAATTTCATGACATGCACCTACTACAATTAGATTTATTCATGTACTCTCACCAAAAACCGTATCCTTAAAGCGTTTTTCTGTAATAACTATTAACAGTTTTCATACAAATGAGTATTAACTTTCCTGCAGCTTTTCTTTCGTATTGTATCCTTCCATTTGACATTGTGATTGTACGAAATCGTAATTGTATCTGTCGTCATGTTCTTATCTTCTTTTTTTTAATTTCATCTAGTAAAACAATAACTGAGGAGACCTAATTAATGTCAGCTTTATAGTTTCCTTGGGTCCCTAGCCATTGTTAAAATCGATTAATGCTCTTTCTATTTTTTTATTGTTTTCATTATATTTGATTGTGGTGTGGCAAAATAAAATGAAAAAAAAAGAACCATGTTAAGCGCTCGAGTAAGTTTCAAGGTTCAAGTTCAAGTTTTGGGGCTTTCATTTATGTTTATTTTCTCTTAGTTTTCTATATTTTAGGGGCGGTTTTAATTAAACAATCACTCCACTCGCGTTTGTGTGATACTAGATGTAATATATCAAACTCGATAGACAGTGTTTTATCGGGATATCCTAACACCGAGAAGAGAGTTGAAAAAACGACGCGCAGCGGAGTCGGTTTTGGTGAAATTAGAGGTGTTTGGATAGCCGATGAGAAACGTTTTGAGTGTTTCATACATATTCTCAATCGAAGCAAAAATTTAGCAGTAAACAGAGAACTAAAGTCGTCCAAACAGTCTATGATAATTAATAAAGGGCATCCAAATCTCCTTCACCGCAGCGATTTTGTTGGTTTTAAATTGAAGAATTATTAAAGAGTTTGAGAAGACAATAGCCAACTCCTTAGCTACTTACCACCTCATATCCAACACGCGCTCGTGGGATAATTGTTAAATATACTCTACCTAATTAACTAAACAAAAAATATTGAGAGATTTTAAAATGATTCTGGTTGTGTTGAGTAGGTAGACATCTCAAATCAGCATTGATTAGCTTCTATTAATTTCTTTCTTTCTTTTTTCTTTATGCTTTTGGTCGCTCTTAGTGGCAGAGGACCACACGGGGAAGCCGTTCTTCAGCTGTCATATGCTCGAAGGGTATGCGCAGTCAAGTGGGGCGAGCTTTCCAAGCTGCCTAAGGCAGTTTTGGAGTCGGAGTTAAAGAAAGCCATTCAGGTAGTGTTTCCAGGAGCAGTCTTACCAGAGCCTCTGGATATGGTGTTCAAATATTGGGAGAAGGAAGCTTGGTAAGAAGCTTTTCTGTTGAAAGCTATTGTTTCTCATATCTTCTCGGCGGCCACAAACGTAAAAGGTTTCCTCTATTGCTAAAAAGAATCATTAAATGTTGAACGTTTTTAGTGGTCGATATGCTTAGCTATAACTAGCTTGTGTTAAGGCATGCCACTTAAACTTAACGAAAGAAATATTTATATAAACACAAGAGGCTTAAAACTCCCAACCGGTGGGAAGCAAACCAGTTTGCTGTTTGCAAGCATGACCGAGGAGTTGAACTAGGGTCTACCGAGAAACAACTCCAGCTTAGTGGTCAGAGCGGGACTTGAGCCCGCGACATCGGGATTTCAAGTCCGGATCACTAGCCATAACCACTCGGCCAAACTGCCCCCTAGCGTGGGAAGCTTCGTTGAAAATTGAGTTCTATTCTCGAGCAAATCATTTCTCCTCTCTGTGTTACATCCATTTCGGAACGCCAACATTGCCGCCATGATTACGCCCCATTGAATCATTTCTTAGTAAAAACTAACTGAATGTGCATACTTGGTTAAATGCAAACAAACTTACTCTAAATATGACCAAAACAGAATTTATGCTGATAGGATCTGGCAAAGGCTAAATACCATTTTTGCTTCCCCCTCAATCTTAATGAACGGTACTCGGGTGAAACAGATTGCAAGTACGCAATCACTTGGTATAACAGTTGATGACAAACTCAGCTGGAATTGCCAAAAAACTAGCCAAAAAGATCGCTTCTGGAATCGGTGCCATGAAACGTGTTAGGCACCTGGTTCCTCCGGCGACCTTACGTCTTACATACCAAGCTTTAATACAACCTCACTTTGACTACTGTAGTACCGTTTGGGGAACCTGTGGGGTTACTTTACAAGACAAGGTGCAAAATTTGTAGAATAGAGCAGCCCATGTCTTAACCTTCTCTAATTATGATGTTAATGCTGGCCAATTGTCGGAAACTTTCCGAAACATTAGATTTCGCCAAGCCTAAAAGCGGAGCTCCTCAGTTATTGTGTGGCTTACACGAAGTGTATAGCCACAATATGACATCATCTGATTTATTTATTTATTTATTTATTTATTTATTTGTCCACGAGAGTCGAGAGCCTGTCACGTGGTCTAGTGTCGTGGCCATTTTGGTTGTAAGGGTGGTCTCTAGTAATTTTTTTTTTCACGCGATCGTTTCGCGAATTAGTTTCTCCTCGCAGATGCCAACACACCCAGACGCGGCTTGTGTTATAACTGCAGCTTGTGCAAGATATTTTACGCTCTCAAAAGACAACATTTAAGTACGTGCTTGAAGCTTCGATACGGGTTGTGCAACACTGGATGGATCTGGAGTCATTGCACTAAATCCGCTTGATCTATCGGTGCGGGTTGCACCACTGAGAGTTTGAAAGTGTTTGAAATTGCGAGAAGCCACCTGAAAGTATCACAAAGTGAAATAGACTGTATTGTACTTGAATTCTCCTTGCACTGTTAAGAACTCGCGGAAGCATTTCAAAGGTCTGTAGCTTGCCCAAGAAACAACAAAAGGAAGTATGGGAATCAATAATATACCGGTCAAGGATTGCCTCTTCTGGCTATTTCATGAAACCAAAGGATATCTTGTCACGTTTTAAGGATCATTTTTGGAGTGTAATGCTTATGGTGTTTCGTTTAAATGTATTTTACTTGCCCGTATTGAAACAAGTTGTTGGACAAAATGTGGAATGATGTGATGTTTTGGTTTTCGCAAATGATTTTCTACAAGCAGCAATAACAATATGTACTAACTAACTGTCAAGGAAATGAAGTACTCTGGTGAATATGCTGGTAAGCAATGTGTAACAGTGTCACTGCTGTTATTTATCATCACATAGAAGATATCCGTTTTTGAACTTCTTCCAATTTGAATAATATTCTTACCATTGGAAATAATCTGTACATGTAAATTTCTATAAGATGATCTCTCCAGACAAATAATTATCATGGCCAGAAATCACGGTCATCGCAACGGCGCACGCGCGGGGTTTCTTAGAAATATGGCCGCCAAACGCTCAAAGGAAATGTATGGGAGAAATAAAACAAAATAAAATAGAGCAAGTTCTGGCTTACCGGGAACAAGTGCCGCGATCCCGTTGAGTTCTTGAAAGTTTCCTCTGCTATTCTGATTAGTTGCTTTTCATCAACAAATGTTACTGGCCCTGCTTTTCGTCGATGTTTGTTTTCGAAGATTGGCTCATACAATGCTCTATATTACGGAGGCTTGAATGCATCCCAAACAGATTTTGATCCGCCACAGCAGATTACATAAGCGCGATATCCCAAGTGCCGCGATCGTTTGAGGAAAAGCACCGTATGGTGTACTATTTGACCAATTTTCACCTTCGCTGCTGGTTTCTTCGCCCTGCTAATTGCCTTCAAAAACAATTCAGAGAAGCGCAAACCAGGTCTACCGAAAGCAAAGATATCAAATGTCACGCGAGCGTCTCATCTGTGTTGATCCGAGAACCACACGTCGTATTCTTGGGCAAAAACTGGCATTTTTTGAGCAAATTCCGGCATGTTTGTTATCAAAAGAAACCTAAGAAACCAAGCCTTCTATCTCTGTTGAAGGCTGGGGAGACAAATGACCACTGTCCTTTCAGTCAGCGCTAAAATTACCAGTTCATGTATGACCACATGGCGTGACAAACGTGACATTTGTTTTCGTTTGTCGTTTTGTACGACACTGTCATCCGCTCAAGAAATATGGGAAGATTTTGTGATGTGGAGAGAATTATTACCCGGTGAAAATGTGGCTCGGTGAGTCTTCTGAGTATTCTTTAATTCCCCGAGACAACAAGTAGTTACTGAATTGAAGTATTCTGTATGTTTCCTCTCCTACTCAACTGAAGTAATCATAGCCCTCCAGTCCACATTTTCGCCTCTCCACATCAACAAATCTTTCCCTATTTCTTTAGCGGATGGGAGTGACGCATAAAACGACAGGGGAAAACGAATGAAGTTGTTATTAGTGAACCACGGGGGATGTTCTCGAAGACGCCATGTTGCTATTAGCATAAAGTAATTAATTGATCCGCTGCTTATGCGCGGGCTCAAATGTCCGCAATTTCTGGCCATGTTCCTTTAACTGATGTTCCATGGAATATATCAAACACAAGAGACTGTGTTTCATCGGGGTATCCAAACACCAAGAACAGAGTTGAAAATGCGACGCACAGCAAAGTTTTTTTGACAAAATTTAAGGTGTTTGGATAGCTGATGAAACACTGTCCTGGAGTGTTTGATATATCTCCTCAATCAAAACAAAAACTAAGGAGTAAACGGAGAAGTAAAATCGTCAAAATCTGCTTATTGAGACCAGGTATCCAAACCACTGTAACAGTTGGGACTTCCTTTGTCTTAACGTTATGAATTATTCATGAATTAGAGATGCATCGTTTCAATTTACAATGAAGTATACACATTAGAAGAGGCATTAACAGGACGTTGGACAAGTTGATGACATCAAATAATCAATAATGGGCCATACATGTCTCTTCAAAATTCTCTGACCGAAATGTTTTCAAATATTCGACTTCACTACAATTGTTGTTTAATAACCATCGGAATTAATTAGTTGCAGTAATGAAGAATTCAGAACAAAGCTTTAACATTTTTTTTATGCTCATTCCAGTGATTTGCACGGGATGCCCCGTTCATTTGGGAAATGCACTTTACTTGCCATTGAAGGAATTGAAAAAATTGTATCATATTTGCAAATTTCCTGCTTACAAATAGGGGTTGTTCCATTGAAATTAAAGGTGTCTTTGTCAGAGATAGTGAACTTGACCTGCATAATGTTCATGAGAGTCCAAAAATTGAACATTTGCCTGTCAGTGATACGAGAAAAGGAGAAGGGCAAATGAAAGTGGAGAATCTAAGGAAAAGAAAGCAAAGTGTGCAAATGAATCTTCTGAATCTAGAACAAAAAGACTGGCAACCCAATCTCAGTATCAAAGACAAAAAATGCAAATGAGTTAGCAGAATGTAGAGAACAGAGACTGTTCAACCAACCTCAATATCAGAAAGAAAAATCAGCAGACCATACTAGACAAGAGAGACTGGCAAACCAGTATCAACATCAGAATAAGAAAAATGCATATGGCTCAGCGATTACTGATGAAATCAGAAAATTTCATTTTCTCTTGCTGTACCTAGTTGTGGTAAACACTGAATGTCATCACTGCTGAAAAAGTTAGACTTTCCAACTGTACTATAGTAAAATATTTACAATGTTAACTGCTACTGGTTTTCTTGAAGGCAGTGAGGGAGCACAAATTTACAACATAGCACTAGGAGAAAAAAGTGTACTTTTGAGTATATTTAGAGATAAATATTCTGAAGAGTTAGCTTATCCAGGGATATTTCTTGGTCAAAAAAGGCCAGAGAATGACTGTAGACTAGTCTATGTTCATTACAGTGATATTTTCAAATAAAAAAGTATTAAATTTCAACAAATTGAGTAATAACATCTAGTTTACTCTAATATTTTCAATTTAAGGTTAATATGCATCTTGAAAACCCTTGAATTTCAGGAGTCTGATTTAAAGGCCTTGAAAGTACTTGAAATTTGTAGTGGTTCTTGAATGTCCTTGATCTGTTTATTGAGCGAAATCGAAAAATATCAACGCTTATGAGTTTGAAAGTAAATGAAAACAAATGTTCAGGTATACAGAAAATGAAACTCTCAAAATGCTTACAAAATGTGTGAAAACACTTGTTTTTTTTTGTTCCCATTGTCCTCTCGTTGCCTTTGCACATGTCCATTGAGCCACTAATGTACTGTGAATGTTGTTGTTGTATGTAATAATCATTTATTTCTGTCTAAATAATTCCATTTAGAAAACAGTCCTAAGAAAGCACGCGCGCTGATTGGTTGAAAATCGTGTTTGTATAACTCGATGGAGACACAGAACTAGCGCGCGCTTGTTGACGTAGTGATGGCGCGAGCAAAGAGAATTTACATTTCGATAATCAAAGTTAACAAGTTGTTTTCCTTTTTCTCGTCGTGGTGTTTTCTAAAAGAAATAGAAAACATGTACATCGTGTTTGTATCGAGTTATACAAACACTCGTGAAAGTTTGGGAGAACTCGAAAAAGCTGTGGAAACACTCGCCTACGGCTCGTGTTCCCACAGCATTTCTCGTTCTCCAAAGGAGGAGAAATCAGGTTTCCCATAATGCCTCGCTTCCGACTATATTATCAACTCGATGTTGACACGTGATCTCTCATTTGCGATGGAGCTTCTCGGAGTGAACCCCGATGTGCTCTTTCCGTCGTCATTGCTTTACGTCAATTGCTTAGACTTAGACAGTCAGAGTTATGTTAAATCTGCAAACTTAGCCTGTTGCCGATTCCCAACGGTCCTGGGACACGTTAGTTTTCCAAAAGACTTACGAGAGCGGCGTCTTTGCTTGTTCGTGCGTACAGAAACGTTAAGCGATCTTGAAGCGAAAGCTTCGCCGGCGGTGATCAAGGTCAAATCAAGCTGTATTCACAAGGTAAATCGACTTTTCCTTCATTTCTTTAACCATACCCACTGCTCATAACACTTTGAAGGATAAATTCTTTGTATTTCGGAAAAACTTTGGCGTAACGAGCCGTGATCGAAGTAGAGTTAGATCGCACTTCGTGTATCGATAGACGCTAAATTATATTCTTTGTAGCGAAAAGAAAAGCATGTCAACGGTTTCTCTGTTTTTCATAACACTATTTTCGTTTACTCCAACAGCTGGAAGATGAAAACGATCAAGACCAAGGCCGCTTCGTACTTGTGATTTTTGATTTCGGAGTCATGGCAAGTATGTCACAAGTGACAACATCTCTTCGGCCGTACACCGACTATGAAGAAGAGAATAGCATCCCAGAAATGCCTTGGCTGGATGTAGAACTCGTTCGATGTAACTGCAGCAGTTTTCCCGAAGTAGGAAATATTGGTGTGAAGAGTTCTTCGAACGGAAATAATTCGCAAGCTGTAAATGATTCTAGCGAGTCAGAGTCAGAGTCAGACAACGATGTGTCCCACGAGGATGTGAACTCGCCAACATCACACGATTCCGACAATCCCAATGAAACGCCGACGTTATTTACCGAATACTTTAAACTGAAAGGCAGTACGTATCATGCACATTTCCAAGATGCGTTAAGACGTTGCAAAAGACTATCTATGGACAAGAGAGATATTTCACTTAAACTTTCAATTGAACCTGCAAATGCAAGAGATGAGAATGCAATTGTTGTTCAAGTGCAACTCGACAGCACCTGGCAACCTGTGGGCTATATTCCTGCTGTTAAAGTCAAGAAAGCAATGGATGCTTTGGAAAAAAATGAAGTAAAGAACATCACCTTCAAGTGTATTGAGTGGAGGTACATTTATGGACTGGGGGAGTTCAAATATGTTGCATCAGTAACCATCACAAAACTTAACAATTGGTTACCAACAGACAAAAATTATCAGTATAACGACTTTCTGTAATTTCCTCAGACATTCATTTATAGTTGTTCTATAGTTGTTTTCCACTTTTTTATCTAGGTAACTTCTGCCAATATTTAATTCAAGGAAATATCCCTGGATAAGCTAACTCTTCAGAATATTTATCTCTAAATATACTCAAAAGTACACTTTTTTCTCCTAGTGCTATGTTGTAAATTTGTGCTCCCTCACTGCCTTCAAGAAAACCAGTAGCAGTTAACATTGTAAATATTTTACTATAGTACAGTTGGAAAGTCTAACTTTTTCAGCAGTGATGACATTCAGTGTTTACCACAACTAGGTACAGCAAGAGAAAATGAAATTTTCTGATTTCATCAGTAATCGCTGAGCCATATGCATTTTTCTTATTCTGATGTTGATACTGGTTTGCCAGTCTCTCTTGTCTAGTATGGTCTGCTGATTTTTCTTTCTGATATTGAGGTTGGTTGAACAGTCTCTGTTCTCTACATTCTGCTAACTCATTTGCATTTTTTGTCTTTGATACTGAGATTGGGTTGCCAGTCTTTTTGTTCTAGATTCAGAAGATTCATTTGCACACTTTGCTTTCTTTTCCTTAGATTCTCCACTTTCATTTGCCCTTCTCCTTTTCTCGTATCACTGACAGGCAAATGTTCAATTTTTGGACTCTCATGAACATTATGCAGGTCAAGTTCACTATCTCTGACAAAGACACCTTTAATTTCAATGGAACAACCCCTATTTGTAAGCAGGAAATTTGCAAATATGATACAATTTTTTCAATTCCTTCAATGGCAAGTAAAGTGCATTTCCCAAATGAACGGGCATCCCGTGCAAATCACTGGAATGAGCATAAAAAAAATGTTAAAGCTTTGTTCTGAATTCTTCATTACTGCAACTAATTAATTCCGATGGTTATTAAACAACAATTGTAGTGAAGTCGAATATTTGAAAACATTTCGGTCAGAGAATTTTGAAGAGACATGTATGGCCCATTATTGATTATTTGATGTCATCAACTTGTCCAACGTCCTGTTAATGCCTCTTCTAATGTGTATACTTCATTGTAAATTGAAACGATGCATCTCTAATTCATGAATAATTCATAACGTTAAGACAAAGGAAGTCCCAACTGTTACAGTGGTTTGGATACCTGGTCTCAATAAGCAGATTTTGACGATTTTACTTCTCCGTTTACTCCTTAGTTTTTGTTTTGATTGAGGAGATATATCAAACACTCCAGGACAGTGTTTCATCAGCTATCCAAACACCTTAAATTTTGTCAAAAAAACTTTGCTGTGCGTCGCATTTTCAACTCTGTTCTTGGTGTTTGGATACCCCGATGAAACACAGTCTCTTGTGTTTGATATATTCCATGGAACATCAGTTAAAGGAACATGGCCAGAAATTGCGGACATTTGAGCCCGCGCATAAGCAGCGGATCAATTAATTACTTTATGCTAATAGCAACATGGCGTCTTCGAGAACATCCCCCGTGGTTCACTAATAACAACTTCATTCGTTTTCCCCTGTCGTTTTATGCGTCACTCCCATCCGCTAAAGAAATAGGGAAAGATTTGTTGATGTGGAGAGGCGAAAATGTGGACTGGAGGGCTATGATTACTTCAGTTGAGTAGGAGAGGAAACATACAGAATACTTCAATTCAGTAACTACTTGTTGTCTCGGGGAATTAAAGAATACTCAGAAGACTCACCGAGCCACATTTTCACCGGGTAATAATTCTCTCCACATCACAAAATCTTCCCATATTTCTTGAGCGGATGACAGTGTCGTACAAAACGACAAACGAAAACAAATGTCACGTTTGTCACGCCATGTGGTCATACATGAACTGGTAATTTTAGCGCTGACTGAAAGGACAGTGGTCATTTGTCTCCCCAGCCTTCAACAGAGATAGAAGGCTTGGTTTCTTAGGTTTCTTTTGATAACAAACATGCCGGAATTTGCTCAAAAAATGCCAGTTTTTGCCCAAGAATACGACGTGTGGTTCTCGGATCAACACAGATGAGACGCTCGCGTGACATTTGATATCTTTGCTTTCGGTAGACCTGGTTTGCGCTTCTCTGAATTGTTTTTGAAGGCAATTAGCAGGGCGAAGAAACCAGCAGCGAAGGTGAAAATTGGTCAAATAGTACACCATACGGTGCTTTTCCTCAAACGATCGCGGCACTTGGGATATCGCGCTTATGTAATCTGCTGTGGCGGATCAAAATCTGTTTGGGATGCATTCAAGCCTCCGTAATATAGAGCATTGTATGAGCCAATCTTCGAAAACAAACATCGACGAAAAGCAGGGCCAGTAACATTTGTTGATGAAAAGCAACTAATCAGAATAGCAGAGGAAACTTTCAAGAACTCAACGGGATCGCGGCACTTGTTCCCGGTAAGCCAGAACTTGCTCTATTTTATTTTGTTTTATTTCTCCCATACATTTCCTTTGAGCGTTTGGCGGCCATATTTCTAAGAAACCCCGCGCGTGCGCCGTTGCGATGACCGTGATTTCTGGCCATGATAATTATTTGTCTGGAGAGATCATCTTATAGAAATTTACATGTACAGATTATTTCCAATGGTAAGAATATTATTCAAATTGGAAGAAGTTCAAAAACGGATATCTTCTATGTGATGATAAATAACAGCAGTGACACTGTTACACATTGCTTACCAGCATATTCACCAGAGTACTTCATTTCCTTGACAGTTAGTTAGTACATATTGTTATTGCTGCTTGTAGAAAATCATTTGCGAAAACCAAAACATCACATCATTCCACATTTTGTCCAACAACTTGTTTCAATACGGGCAAGTAAAATACATTTAAACGAAACACCATAAGCATTACACTCCAAAAATGATCCTTAAAACGTGACAAGATATCCTTTGGTTTCATGAAATAGCCAGAAGAGGCAATCCTTGACCGGTATATTATTGATTCCCATACTTCCTTTTGTTGTTTCTTGGGCAAGCTACAGACCTTTGAAATGCTTCCGCGAGTTCTTAACAGTGCAAGGAGAATTCAAGTACAATACAGTCTATTTCACTTTGTGATACTTTCAGGTGGCTTCTCGCAATTTCAAACACTTTCAAACTCTCAGTGGTGCAACCCGCACCGATAGATCAAGCGGATTTAGTGCAATGACTCCAGATCCATCCAGTGTTGCACAACCCGTATCGAAGCTTCAAGCACGTACTTAAATGTTGTCTTTTGAGAGCGTAAAATATCTTGCACAAGCTGCAGTTATAACACAAGCCGCGTCTGGGTGTGTTGGCATCTGCGAGGAGAAACTAATTCGCGAAACGATCGCGTGAAAAAAAAAATTACTAGAGACCACCCTTACAACCAAAATGGCCACGACACTAGACCACGTGACAGGCTCTCGACTCTCGTGGACAAATAAATAAATAAATAAATAAATAAATAAATCAGATGATGTCATATTGTGGCTATACACTTCGTGTAAGCCACACAATAACTGAGGAGCTCCGCTTTTAGGCTTGGCGAAATCTAATGTTTCGGAAAGTTTCCGACAATTGGCCAGCATTAACATCATAATTAGAGAAGGTTAAGACATGGGCTGCTCTATTCTACAAATTTTGCACCTTGTCTTGTAAAGTAACCCCACAGGTTCCCCAAACGGTACTACAGTAGTCAAAGTGAGGTTGTATTAAAGCTTGGTATGTAAGACGTAAGGTCGCCGGAGGAACCAGGTGCCTAACACGTTTCATGGCACCGATTCCAGAAGCGATCTTTTTGGCTAGTTTTTTGGCAATTCCAGCTGAGTTTGTCATCAACTGTTATACCAAGTGATTGCGTACTTGCAATCTGTTTCACCCGAGTACCGTTCATTAAGATTGAGGGGGAAGCAAAAATGGTATTTAGCCTTTGCCAGATCCTATCAGCATAAATTCTGTTTTGGTCATATTTAGAGTAAGTTTGTTTGCATTTAACCAAGTATGCACATTCAGTTAGTTTTTACTAAGAAATGATTCAATGGGGCGTAATCATGGCGGCAATGTTGGCGTTCCGAAATGGATGTAACACAGAGAGGAGAAATGATTTGCTCGAGAATAGAACTCAATTTTCAACGAAGCTTCCCACGCTAGGGGGCAGTTTGGCCGAGTGGTTATGGCTAGTGATCCGGACTTGAAATCCCGATGTCGCGGGCTCAAGTCCCGCTCTGACCACTAAGCTGGAGTTGTTTCTCGGTAGACCCTAGTTCAACTCCTCGGTCATGCTTGCAAACAGCAAACTGGTTTGCTTCCCACCGGTTGGGAGTTTTAAGCCTCTTGTGTTTATATAAATATTTCTTTCGTTAAGTTTAAGTGGCATGCCTTAACACAAGCTAGTTATAGCTAAGCATATCGACCACTAAAAACGTTCAACATTTAATGATTCTTTTTAGCAATAGAGGAAACCTTTTACGTTTGTGGCCGCCGAGAAGATATGAGAAACAATAGCTTTCAACAGAAAAGCTTCTTACCAAGCTTCCTTCTCCCAATATTTGAACACCATATCCAGAGGCTCTGGTAAGACTGCTCCTGGAAACACTACCTGAATGGCTTTCTTTAACTCCGACTCCAAAACTGCCTTAGGCAGCTTGGAAAGCTCGCCCCACTTGACTGCGCATACCCTTCGAGCATATGACAGCTGAAGAACGGCTTCCCGTGTGGTCCTCTGCCACTAAGAGCGACCAAAGCATAAAGAAAAAAGAAAGAAAGAAATTAATAGAAGCTAATCAATGCTGATTTGAGATGTCTACCTACTCAACACAACCAGAATCATTTTAAAATCTCTCAATATTTTTTGTTTAGTTAATTAGGTAGAGTATATTTAACAATTATCCCACGAGCGCGTGTTGGATATGAGGTGGTAAGTAGCTAAGGAGTTGGCTATTGTCTTCTCAAACTCTTTAATAATTCTTCAATTTAAACCAACAAAATCGCTGCGGTGAAGGAGATTTGGATGCCCTTTATTAATTATCATAGACTGTTTGGACGACTTTAGTTCTCTGTTTACTGCTAAATTTTTGCTTCGATTGAGAATATGTATGAAACACTCAAAACGTTTCTCATCGGCTATCCAAACACCTCTAATTTCACCAAAACCGACTCCGCTGCGCGTCGTTTTTTCAACTCTCTTCTCGGTGTTAGGATATCCCGATAAAACACTGTCTATCGAGTTTGATATATTACATCTAGTATCACACAAACGCGAGTGGAGTGATTGTTTAATTAAAACCGCCCCTAAAATATAGAAAACTAAGAGAAAATAAACATAAATGAAAGCCCCAAAACTTGAACTTGAACCTTGAAACTTACTCGAGCGCTTAACATGGTTCTTTTTTTTTCATTTTATTTTGCCACACCACAATCAAATATAATGAAAACAATAAAAAAATAGAAAGAGCATTAATCGATTTTACAATGGCTAGGGACCCAAGGAAACTATAAAGCTGACATTAATTAGGTCTCCTCAGTTATTGTTTTACTAGATGAAATTAAAAAAAAAGAAGATAAGAACATGACGACAGATACAATTACGATTTCGTACAATCACAATGTCAAATGGAAGGATACAATACGAAAGAAAAGCTGCAGGAAAGTTAATACTCATTTGTATGAAAACTGTTAATAGTTATTACAGAAAAACGCTTTAAGGATACGGTTTTGGTGAGAGTACATGAATAAATCTAATTGTAGTAGGTGCATGTCATGAAATTTTAAAATACCCAGCTTTCTAAAAATTGGATCAGTATGTTCATAAAAATGGGTTTTAGCTATAGTTCTCACCACCCGTTTCTGAAAAATTTAAAGACGAACAAGGTTAGATTTGTGAAGGCCCAGACTAAGTTGCATTAAAAAAAAGTATGGGTAGACTAGTGAAAAATATAATCTATTTATAGAGTATGAATCATTGAATAATGCAATTCAAGAGTTTTTCAGTGGTTTAATATGTACCATATATTACCGGCCATATTGGTAAATGGTTTGAACCCAGGAGTATCAGTAGTTCGTATTGTGTGATCGTCCGGGTGAGCGTAGTTCTGAAAAGAACTGTTGTTGGTGAACCAGAACCCGACACATGTTACTACAGTGACTATACCTTACATTAAGGGCACTTCTGAGACCATCTCACGGATCTTACAGCCCTACAACATCCGTGTAGCCCACAAACCTACCACTACGTTACGGCACTTACTGACTAACGTTAAGACCGAGACAAACCTAACAACAGAGAGGGAGCAGTTTACAAGATCAAATGCTCTGACTGCGAGGCTTCCTACATTGGTGAGACTGGCAGAACCTTAACACAAGACTGACTGAACACAAACGAGCCACGAGAAATGGTGATGCCAACAATCACATTGCTGTGCATCATCAACTGACAAACCACAACATTAACTGGGACTCTGCCTAATGCTTAAAACCTACAGTACTAACTATTTTCAACGACTGACTCTGGAAAGCTGGTACACTAACTTAGAACAAATGCCTCTTAACAGATGTCAACAACTACCAGCACCTTACAAACGGCTTATCCGCGACGAAAACGAAACCGACAAACGGATTTCTAACAGACCGACTTAATTTTGACTAACAATAGATTTAACTAACAAAAGACGGATCGAAACTGACCAATGACTGATGACAAACTTTACACGAGTCTTTTAGCCAATAACATCATGGCTTAACTGACCAATCGTTTTCAACTGACCAGACTTATATATAACAACATCGACTGACAAACACTATTCACTTGACTCTGAAGATGACTTCCGCTCAGGTAGCCGAAACGTCAGTCACCAACAACAGTTCTTTTCAGAACTACACTCACCCGGACGATCACACAATACGAACTACTATTACCATATTATAAACAAAGATTCCTTGATGAACAAGGATAATGTGTCCTTTTTGATAGCTTACCTATAAGGCATAATATTAACCAAACAAGAAGCTCCTGAAAAGAACCTTTCAAGCGGCTTCAGTGTCAGGTTGTGCAGGGAAGTAATGCTTTCCCACCAAGGATAACTGTAAACCGCCGCAGCTTTAAAGGCAGGAAGTGGTAGGATAGCTTCAAAGAAGACATTTCTTTGAATATCCGTAGCCAAGTCCCCAGATATCTCTTTAAACGGAGTGCTCGGCACAGTAATGATGAGCTTTCTGGCCGACACTGTAAAATTGTCTGTCTTAACTACAAAACGTTTCCTTTCCTATGAATTGCTTTGACTTTCTCCCTGGCGTACATCTTAACTCCCAAACGCTTCGCAGATCTTTCCATTGCACTGGCGACATCTGATAGGCCACCAGGCGGCCTATAGTAATGATACGAGTCGTTGCTGGAAGCCTCCTC
>JAHPZR010035238.1:0-15618 GCA_019787425.1 Platygyra sinensis
GTGATGGGAGTGGTGGGATCGAATTTGTTTATGAAGATAACTGTGACAGTGGTGGAGAAGTCAGCAGTAACTTTAGACACACTGAAGGTAAAGATGTTTGTTACCTTATTGAAGATGACAGTAATAGTACAACTAGTAAAGCTGGTGATGATAATGATGGTGCTTGTGGCAATCACAGCGGTGGCATTTGGAATACTGATAGCCGAGATGCTTTTGACGGAATTGATAACGAAAGTGGACTTGTCGATGGTACACATCCTAGTAGACACATTATGGCTCTCTACCCTGCTGATGCCACGAGTGATGATAGCAAGACTGTTTGCGCCCATGTTGGTCAAGCCAATAGTACCATTGGTTATACTGACGATGAAGATGTTTATGACCTTGCTGACCCTGCCAGTAGCAGAGATGGATCTGCAGATGATAGCAATTCTTGTGACCGTGGTGGTAGTAGTTGCATTGGAGCTCCTGATGATAAAGGCGCGTTTGGACACCGTGGTGATGGGAGTGGTGGGATCGAATTTGTTTATGAAGATTACTGTGACAGCGGTGGAGAAGTCAGCAGTTACTTTAGACATGCTGATAGTAAAGATGTTTGTTACCTTATTGGAGATGACAGTAATAGTACAACTAGTGAAGCTGGTGATGATAATGATGGTGTTTGTGGCAATAACAGCGGTGGCATTTGGAATACTGATAGTCGAGATGTTTTTGACGGAATTGATAACGAAAGTGGACTTGTCGATGGTACACATCCTAGTAGACACCTTATGGCTGCCTATCCTGCTGATGTCACGAGGGAAGAAGAGTCTTATTTGAGTGATATTAGTTTCTGTGACGATGATTACAGTGAAGTTGCTTCTGACAGCTTTGTAGATGAATATGCAAGTGGTGATGGTCATTCCTTTGAAGAAAAAGTGGATACAAATGGTGGTGATGGTTACGACGACTACTTTAATTACTGGGAAGGGTATGGAAAAGTAATTAACAAACTGTTGGAATGAAGGGGAACAAAAAGAACAGGAAGAAGAAGAATTTGATGATGACGATGATGAAGATAAAGAAGAGGATAACGAGGAGGAGGAAGAAGAAGAAGACTACTGGGGTGAAGGGTATGAGGATGAAAGCTACTTAGATTACCCTGGAGTTCTTATGGACAGCACCAAGAAATCCGAAATAGAAAGCATTAACCTCTGTCATTATCCTGCAAAGAACCATCAGTCACCATGGCCAGTTCCATTAGCAGGACCATTCTTGTCACTTAAAGATGAAGGAAATGGTCAAGGCGATTTCAAAACGTCGAAAGAAGCATTTAACGAAGACAGAAAGAGAAACAGCGGAAGTCTTCCAAAATGCCAGTTGAGTCGTACAAAGACTGAGAATGATCTTGAGACACAGTCTTGTTCAAAGGCTACGTTGGATGAACACGTTCTCATTGTCAGTGGGCTGAGCAAAACAACTACAAAGGACGGATTGCTCAACTTTATTGAGGTGTTAAGTGGTGGGGAGGTCAAAGACATCACCATGATGAAGCAAGGGAACGCCTTAGTTACCATATCAACACAAGTACAAGGTTTGTGAATGCAGTCTTATTATTATTGATATTATTTTATTGGGTTGAAATCAACTAAGAGCCCCCTAACAGGCCACTGTGTAGACCTTGTAGGGCCTACTCTATCGCTTCTCTTCCCAATTTACAAAAGGGAGGGCGAAGACAATGTAAGACAGACCCAACTAATTTGCGGTAACTGTTTGCATGGTATGAGAGTTATCCGTGTACGACATTGTGCAATTAAAATTAAACTAGAAGTAATCAAAGCTTACAGCAGTGCGTTCACGCGTGTATTTTGAATCAGTTTGGTAACAAAGATCAAATGACAGATAACGATTTACACGTAGAGTTGAACAAGCGATGAGTAAATCCCACCACAGCTACCAGTAAAAAAGCTTTTAATAATTAGGTTTTAACTTGTACTAGACAGAATGGTTTTCAGGAAAGACATTTTATTTAAGTATTTGAAAAACTCAAACTTCAATTTCTGATCGCCATCACTTGTGATAAATATTTCTTGAGGAAATAAATTTTTGACCCGCCAGAGCAAGACAGCGCGGCACCAATACCTATGGTATCAATTTTACCTTGTGCTTTTATTTTTTTAATTGCTAGAACTTACAACTTGTTTACTGGAATGAAAAAAGTTAAATTAGCTCTAAACTGAAATCAGAGCCTTTTGGCGAGCTACACGACAAGGAAAGTTTGTTTTCTGACAACAAATCATGGTCACTTGTCGAGCTAGTCCGAGCTTCAACTCGGAAACTTTTATTTCTTTACCACATATCCTGGCGAAACTACACAACCTGAAAAATTTGTTTTTCCGACTACAATTCATGGACATTTGCCGTCGCCGAACTACAAAATATTCACTCTTAAGAGACGAGGTGCCAAGAGTCTGTTACTGCGTGCACACATGACGTAATTTGGCCCTGCTGTGGGGCCCAATCGGCGAACAAATCCGTTCCAAAAAATCTCGATACAAACTGGATTAGGATTGCGTTACACTTCGTGAACCCAATAATCATCAAACATCGTCAGAACTCATTTTAAATTACTGATCCGTTGAATAGTTTAAATGACTCAGTAAAGAAGACCACGACAGCGCGCTTCAATCCTTCAGCCACCCATTCTCAGTTCTATTTTACCAGTTTTATGCGAAAAATAGACATTTATGGTCATAATATTCTGCTTGCCGTGCAGGAATTGCAAAGATGAAAGAGAAGTGCAAGAAAAGAACGTTGGACAAAAGCACAGTTTCGATTGAGACTCCACTCGCCCCTACAAGTATACTGGTCAGCGGCTTATCCCCCAGCGTCTCTCATGACCTCTTGACGTTGTACTTCGAGAGTCCTCGCAGTCACGGCGGGGCAGTGGAAAAAGTTTATTTTACAAGCAAGAGTGGGCAAGCTGTTGTTGTCTTTAACAACACCCAGGGTAAAGCATGAAAAGGTTACAGTTTAATAAAGAAACTCTGGCTTAAACTTAGCTATGCCTACCGGCGTTTACAATATGAAACGAGCAGTCTCCTCTTGTACAGTGACCAGTGACAGACTATCGCTATATAAAAATTTGTGACTAGAACTTCATAATTTGTTTGATCGATTGCTCATTTTTAACCTCCAAACGATATACAAGCATCATATTCCTTATAACTTTGTCAAAGCTAACTGTCCTCGCAATCGCATAGGTGACTTTAATTTTTCAGAGCCAGGCTTATCACTGGTTCTATTGCATAAAGCCACTTGAAGTGAACCAAATCCCTTTGAAAGAGCTCCTAGCCATCGGAGATGTTGCCTCCGCCCAAAATTTTATCAACTTTCTCTTAAATATTTTGTAGCCTCATGAGCTTCAGGGTACGAAGAGAACTATAACTGAGTAATCTCCCTCAAAACTGTCCGCTACTCCATTTTATACCTCTGGTTGGGAAGCTACGTCCTCTTGTTCCAGAAGTCCGACGTGTTAACTATAGGACACTGCGTCTTTATAAACAAAAACCTAATTTTCTTGAATTATTTTTTAGATATGAAAAGGGTGTTGGCGAGGCAGGAAGAGCACCCACACGTTTTGGATGGCCGGCGATTGGTAGTGTCAATTTTCCACGAGTTTTTTCAAGATTCCAATACTGACCCAGCAGATCTACAAAGTTCTTTCTCTACTCGCGACAAATTTGACAGAAAGCAAGTAACCCAGCAGTCAATCCACAAAGAAATACAGCAGCAAATTCATTTGGCTGTAGATCCTGATATAATGGAGTTTGTCTACGAATCATCCCATCTAGATCAGTTGAGAACATTGCTAAAGGATGGAGAAGGTGTGATAGATTGGACTCCGGGAAGCAGACATGCTCTTATCATGTGCACGGACATACTAAATGATGATTCTCGTCAGTCTCTCTGCATGGGCATCGTGCAGTCGTTTCTCGACAAGTTTGTGAAGTGGGATGTCCGAATAGAAGATGACCTAAGGGACACTCTGGAAGTGGGTTCGATGTCTGCTGTTTTCAGTTGCCTAGACGATGACCCTCCACTCGTTAGAAGCACCATCAATGGTTCAGCGTTCTACTTGAGGATCGTTTCATTGAGATCCAAGAGGGAATTCTACGAGAAAATACTCCAGGATAAACTGGTAGAAATGTACTGTCTGGAGAGGAGAAAGGGCTATCGCGTGGAAAAAATAACGAGCATCTCAGAAGAAGAAATAACGTTGCTGAGAAAAATAAACTTCGTACAAACGCTTCAAGACGAATTCAAGGAGTTGAAGGTGGAGTTTGATGCTGAAAGCAGGGAAATCCACCTTGAAGGGCCTCAGGAGGAGTTGATATGTGCTAAAAATCGATACCAAGTACAGAAAGGTAACATGAAAGAGAAAGAATTGTATATGCCTAAAAGTATCTTGAAAGTGCTAGGTACAGTTGAGGGATTGCAAGATGTAGAAGCAGAAATGGCGGCAAACCAAATAGAAGCTGTATTGATACTTAAGAAGCTTGACGAGGCCAATCCACACTGCGTATCTGCCAAGGTGTTGGGAATTTCACCTGACCATGCAAACAAGGCATTCAATCTTATCAGCAGTTTGACAGCAGAAATGATGGTAAATATTGAAGACAGAGATCTCCTTTTAACAACAACGCCTGAATGGAATCAGATCTGCGCCGAGATCGTTCAAAATGGCAAGGTAGTAATCCAGAGAGATGATACAGGCAAGATGTGGGTCGGTGGCTTCTCAAAAGATGTCATTAGTTCCGTGAAAAGGTTGAACTCTTTCCTCAAGGAAAATGCCGCGGAGGAACTGACAGAAGAACTTTCCTGCTCGTCAAAAGACGCAAGGACGTATTTAAGGAAATGTCGGGAAGACGATTTAACAGCAATACAAAAAAACTGGATACATTTGATGTTAAAATTCTTGATGGGCAAGATGCCGGGACGCTTGTTATATCAGGCCGCCAGGAAGGCTTAGCACGTGCCAGACAAGCCCTAAACACACTCGTTCATGAGATAGTGACTAAGGAAATGAAACTAAAGCAGCCGGGGCTTCGCACATTCTTTTCGAGCGGCAAGGCAGGCGATCTTGTGGAAAAAGTTGAAAAAGATCAGAAATGTGTGGTTCGAGTGAAGAAAATCTTCCCGCAGTTAAAAAAGAGAGGCCGGCGGCAGCATTTGCTGAGTCAGACTCTACGGACAGCGAAGTTGATGAGATTGTGCATGTCGAGAACAAGTCTGTCACACCCGCATCCAATCATGCGGCTTCATTTTCTGTGACAACGCAAGGGCACACTATCTCATGGAAAACTGGGAACATTGCACAGGAACGGGTAAGGGTAGCTAGATGTCATTAGGATTACCTTAACAATGGTACGTTAGTGTAAATGATATTTTCAGCTGTATTGGTGGCCATGTTTCTAATATATTCCAAATGACTAGTAACTAGTTCCCTGCTCGAACACCTGAGGCTGGATCCGAAAAAAAAAGCAGATGACATGACTTACGGTTCAGAGATCCGTGTAGTTTAAGTGCGCAGACATCGAAACTAATCCTAGCCTGGCATTACATTGAGTGCATTTCAAATCTTACACGATTCCATCAAAATAACCAAAGCATGGCAATAGGCACCAATGCTGTTTTGTAAGATCATACAACCTCTAATTGACATCGTTCTTTTGTTTTTAACTTCTAGGCTCACACAGTGGTAAGTTCTCAAGGAGCATGCGCCAGTGCAGTAAAACGTTCCGCTGGTCCAGGAATTCAAGCCTTGGCGCCACCAGCCGGGGAGATTCGAGTTTCAACTGGATTCAAATTGCCATGTCAATACGTGATCCATACGCGTTGTTCAGAGTGGAAAGGAGGTGTTGGAGAAGGGGTTCGTATTCATTAAGAACCTGTTTCTATTTCACAGTTATTCCACCATATCCCAAGTTGTAAACGACGTGTAACTTAACCATAACTCATAGAAAACATTGGCGAGTTTTCTTGCTACAGGCCACTTCAATTCATACGTCACTTGATAGCGAGGCCTAGATTATTTAAAATAAACAGACACTCGTTTTTTTTTGTATTCAGGCCTCGCTACCAAGCTGGATTTCAGAATTTAATGAGGCATATTACTAATTGAATAGACATTTTCAGTGGCTAAATTTCGCAATTAATGCCAATTCATTGTTTTGCTAAGAATTAGATGTGTTTCAAATAAATATTGTATTTAACAAATTGCAATTGCATTTGATGCATGTCATAAAGCTTTTGTCACTCGACGCTTCAGTGTTTTCTCGACTGTAGTTCCAGTAGTATAACTTGGTTATAGCCAAGTTGTACTGCAGACGGACAGATATCAGGTTTTCATTTACCAGATCGACTTTTATTGCAATGAACTGGTTAGGAATGATGTTATTTTGTTTGATTCTAGACACTGAGGGATATCGTTCGAAAGTCTCTGTGCAAGGTTAATGAACTCAAAGGAAGCTCCATCGCTTTTCCTGTGATTGGAGCAGGAAATTTACATTTTCCTCCAAGTGAGGCTTCAAGAATCATGTTAGACGAAGTGATCAACTTTTGCAGCAGCAATCCACATTCTTGTGTGAAGGATATTCGCTTTGTTGTCTTTGATCAAGATCAAAGTCTGATTACCGCATTTCAGCAGGAGATGAACTCTTTGCAAGTGCGCATGGGAGGAACTATCCCAAACCCCAGCGATGTAACGTGGTGGCGAAAAGTAGAGGTTGTTCAAGGTAACCTTACCCGAGAAAGAGCCGACGCCATTGTCAACATTATTGGAAAGGACATGGACTTGTACAGGGCTGGAGAACTAAGCAAAGCAGTGGCTAAGCAAGGCGGGCAGCAAGTGATTCAGGAATGCACAAGACTGGGACAGCAACCCGGAGGGTCGGCCGTGATGACAAGGGGAGGGAATTTACCTGCACGTCACATAATCCACCTAGTGCCAGACTCCTCAAACAAACAGCATCTCCAGAATTGCCTTGAAAAGTGTCTTCTCCTCGCTAGCTCGAGTGGTTTAAGATCCATAGCAATACCAGCCATCGGTACAGGTGCTTACCACATGACAGCGACTGATTCGGCACAGTTGACTTTCCAAGCTTTGAGAAGCGTTAGAGGAAGCTGCGCAAACTTCTCTCGAATCAGAATTGTGATTTATCTGCAAGACATGCTCGGCGCCTTCACCCAAGAGCATCAGCGCGTCATGCAGCTTCAAAACCATGATTTGCCTGTTTTCGCCCCCACAGCGTCTACAGCAAAACCGAAGTTACTGAAGAAAGTTTCGGCGAAAAAGAAGGAAAAGCGGCCGTCAGTGACGTCATCGAGCAGCGAGTCGACTGTCCACATCTCCGTCACTGGGGCGAATGAAATAGCTGTAAGGCACGCTTTAGAATCTTTGAAGACAGGGTTCTCTGAGGCCTCTACTTGTCAAGTGATTTCAAACGAATGCGTAAGCCAGCTATCAGATAAGCAAGTGACCTTTCTGGTCCAGAATTCGAAAAAGCGAGATGTTGAGCTCAAAATCGAACCTCAGAAGAATCGAATTGAAGTTCGTGGTGAGGCAAAGGATGTAACAGTAATGATCGGAGAGGTCTGGTGGGAGCTCAACGAAAGATTAAAACGAACACGAGCCCGCGAGCACGGCAAACTGCTGTCCGGTCACGTGGAATGGTGTTATGTTCTGCATGGCAAAACCAGGTGTTTTAGTTCGACAAAAAACGCTAAGATCGAGGAGGCATTCAGAAAACAATGTCTGAGCGTGACAGTTGATATTAGAGGAGATAAATTTCAACTGAATTTTAAAACCAACAAAGGATTAGGCAGTCTGTCAGGAGAGCGCATCACCATCAACCGCAAGGTATTCGGCCCAACTGAAGGTAAGACATTACCATGCGTTTCTTTAGAGCGGTTTTCGTTTAAATGTCGAAAGTAATTGGTTTTGCACATAATTTCTACGCTATGCGCTTGGCATAAAAAAAAAACAAGCACCAATTTTGCTTTCATCCAATCAGAAGTAAGAACAAACCCAAGCGTGACTCACTCGCACGTGTTTTCCCGCGGTTTATATCATCTACATGTAATTGCTTCCAATTTTGATTGATTCACTGTATTGTCTGTGTCCTTTGTGATTGGCTAGGGTGTTTACTTTTGTTTTTGTTTTGGGTTTAACACAGTTGAAGCCCGCTCTATTTCAGTTCGTTGTCCTTTTTTTATTTTCTGGATTAATACGTGGTTTCTAAAGCACACTTACTTCCTCCCATTGGCATCATGTTATTCATTTACTGACCTAGCGGGCAATTTTAAATTATACGTTAATGTAATTGTTTGAGCCAGAGATCGTTTGAAAGGAGCTCAATCACGGTATTTTTAGTTATTTTGAGCATCAACAAAATTACCGTAAAATTGAAGGAAACCTGAAAATAATACTTTACAAAGACAAAAAAAAACATTAAAGAGATGATTATAAACCATAAAGGAACAAGGATGGTTAAGGATGGAGAAGATTGACACGGATTGAAACCAACGAAACTGAAAAGTTTAAGCAAACTTTTCAAACCGTTTAACCTTGACTGAGCCCCTTTAAATTTAACCAATTTTAAATAATGTTGCTAGACAGTGATTCTTTTTTGTACAGCTGGTAGTGTTTTAGACATTGCTGCAGCACAATATACGAAGCTACGTTAGATATTACCGTATACCGCTAAATTGCGATGATAATATAAGCAACGATAAGCTCTCAGTTCTCATTCAAGTCTTCTTTGGTGGTCTTGTTCTTAAAGGGGAGGAGGATTTTACGTTCTTTGCTTATTTGTCGCTTGGTGTGGTGTTAGAAAATTTCATGTTATGTATGTTTATAAATTATTATCTGTTTTTGACATTTTTTTAATTTTTTATACTAGCGGTAGTTTTTTTATAGATTTAATTTCTTGCAAAGCGCCACTGAACCATTATGAAAGGGCACTCTGTAATTTTTAATATCATTTGATAATATCATTATCAGGAGCCCATTACCTGGTCCTGGCAAGGATCAGGATACTAAAATTTAAGCTCTTAAATGACCCACCTTTAACTGATAGCTAAGCTCAGCAAGCCGAGAGAAGGGAGGCTTATATCAACAGAAGCGATTTCTTTTTTCTAAATCTAAGCTTTTGCTTTCAAGTCGTAGGAATTTCTTTGCCCGGCTGCTGGACGCCAATGCCAAGACAGCGGAACGGGAATGAGGTTACCGTGCACACGGTCAGACTAGTACCCCACTCGTCTGAGTTCCAGAGTGTAGTGCAAGAATTTCAAAAGACTGCAGGCGGTGTAGCCATCACGAGTATAGAGAGGATTCAAAATCCACTACTTTACCAAGCCTATCAGCTGAGAAAACAAAAGATGGACAAGGACAACGGAGGCAACAATGAACGGCAGCTGTTTCACGGGACAGCGTCAGGAAACGTGAAAAAAATCAATTCCCAAGGATTCAACAGGAATTTCTCTGGAGTCGCTCATGGTAAGCCGGGCTATAAAAAACACATTCCAAAAAAGAGCCCCAAGTAGGTAGGGTACTGTTGGTGTCCGTCTATTTCTTCACTTCACATTTCATTTTCCAAATCCATGAAATCTTAAACATTCTATTTTCCTCATTATCTTAAAAAAATATCTCTTTCCCAAACGCCCAAAAATCACCCCAAAATTACACAAAACCGCAAAACATTGGTTAATTTTCTAAATGAGGAATTTGCGATGCTTGAAATGTGAACGAGATATTGGCACAAAGGGCCATGTTAAGTGACGTCAAAACAGCCTCAGGTGAAATTTTCGCCCTTAAGTCAATATTCGCCTGCGAAAAAACCGGGAAAATTCAAATAAAGAGAAGGTCTTGATAAGATGATCCAAATGTCCAACGGAAATATCCAGATGGAAAATGCACTTCCATTTGCAATTCTTCACCACTTCAAGCTGCCATCTTGGGAATGATCATCAGATCAAGCCTAAACTCTCTCGTTTAAATGGGGGTTGTTCAGACGGAACTCACCATAGGAAACGTTTGCTTACCATTTGCACAAACCGTAAGTGTTTTTCTCCATGTAAATGGTAAACAACCTCAGATCTTTTCGATTATTAGCAAGTATCTTGTTTTACGCTGCGAAGTCATATTTTCAGTCGCTGAAAAGTAAAATGTCAGCGGCTCAGTGGAGTTTATGGAGAGCTCACCCGCTCTTGCTCAGTAATAAAACCGAGCCGACTTCGGCTTAGGCTAAATTTTTGAACTTCATCATGGATTTTTCGCAAGGACAGAATTGTTAGCGTTAGCTGGTGTTGATTTTGGAAATGCTCTAATGCTTTATTGTGTCTCAGTAAAAAGCGGGGTCCGTGAGTAACGGGAAAATACGGCTTGTTGAGCGGCAGCGAACGAAGGAAACGATCAGGTGGCGGTGTTCCCAGATGATTTTCAACTGATGTAAATTTCAACAGTGTTGCACATCTTTTTTTTTCTCGCAGACGTACAAAACCTCTTCAGCCGTTCAGTTCTTCTTTTGAGAATTTCTTCTAACAGTTTCGAAAATTTCGTGCCACTAGGACTAGCAAGCCATTCAGTAACTTAGGTAAAATTGACGAATGCGTAAAATCTCAAACTGATTTGCAAACTGATTTTTGTAATTCAAAGGGAAACGTTGAATATTCTCATTCCGAACTTAAGTTCTTGTAATTTCTCTTAGCTCACCGAATTTTTTTTTCTGATCCATTTTTTTTTTGTCGCCGACGAAACTTGGCTTCCCACAAAACATTTTTATGCCAAGCGATTTCCATACTAAGGTCAAACGTAGGTATAACCTGGAATGGCTGGTAACCGAGATACAAGGTTAACCAATCAGAAAGCTAGAATTGTACTATCCGAGGTTGAGAATTTAATAATTCATGATATTACCAATCGAAGGCGTTGCATAACTAGTATATCACTCTCAATACGGATTCCGTGAAGAACGCTCAACCCGGCATTCAATTATTGACATAGACCCTATGCAAAAATTGGCTGCCTTTAAATTATTCTTTTGTCCGTATTTAAATTAGCCTCACTAACCTCGTTTGTGAGACAAAAATTGTAAAGAATTTGTTATCCCGAACGAGGTTAGTGAGGCTATTTTGAATACGAACAAAAGAATAATTTAATGCCTGCCATTTTTTGCATACGGTCTATGGTTAATACTATTCAGAGCCAATATGGAGAAACGTCTATTCTCGTGTGGTGTTTTCATAGACTTAAAGAAAGCGTTTCAACACAGTAGATCATGCCATCTTAATTGATAAACTTAACCATTATGGTCTTCGCGAAATAATAAACGATTGGTTCTCATCCTATTTGCAAAGACCGGACACAAACAACCACAAGTTGGTCCCACATATCTCTGAAAGAACCTTAACGACTTGTGCGGTGTTCCACAAGGTTCCTTATTAGGCCCGTTACTGTTTTTTATTGTTTATCAATGATATTCACACCTGCTCCAAAATATGAATTTCTATCTTTTTTGCTGATGGCACTAAATATCTTATGAGTATACAAAAAGAAACCTTACGTCGTTAGAACATACAGTGAATGAAGAACTACATAAATTGTATGTTTGGCTGACATCAACCAATATCAATCCTAGCTTGAAAAAACACAGTTTTCAGCATATTCCATCCAAATCAAAAGAGGCTAGGGTCAGGCCTATCAGTCCTTTCCTTAATAATATCTTAATATTACAAAAACGTGTATTAAGTTTCATGTACTTCGCAAAGAATAATGAACATACCATTCCACTGTTCATTTAACGCTAAGTTTTTGCCTCTAAACGTTTTATACTATTCTTGGGTTGCACGTCAACGTCATCATTTTTCTAAAATTAAAATCCAAAGTTATCATCTTCATCAGGCATGAGAGGGCCTGCATGAGAGGGGGTAAATTTTTGTCTGTTAACAACTTTTCAGCCTCAATATCTTGCTTCGTCTAAAAAAACACAGCACCAACATGGCACCAACTGTAAAACTGCATATTTATTAAGAAATAAAAAATGATGAATGATAATAATGAAATTGAAGATGCTTCTGCTTAGCTATTAAGAACAATCTTTACGACAACATATTCTACCACTTTTATGCTGAAAATTTTGGTTCTGATCTGTTATACTAAATTTTGCTGTTATTTACATTAACACAAGCTCACATTTCTTTCCATCAGAACGCAATAAGGTACTCTGGGTAGCACTGACTATCAGAAAACACAACAAAAGTTCGAGGGTTTGTTGTGTCGTTCACTACGGAATCAAACAGAATCTCTGGTCGCAAAGGATCTCTTGGGGGAGGTACAACCAACTTGGAATCACCATGACAATATCGCCCGACCAGGACCCGGGCAAGATACATAAACCTACCGCCACCAGTACCCCGAGGAGTGTACTTCATTGAAAAGGAAGCATCTCTGGCGAAAATAAACTCCCTTGCCGAGGGCGGTCCCTGTGAAGATAAATTTTGTTGAATCAAAAGCACGATGCTGCCTACAATAGATTTATTTTATTCACACACGATGACCCAAATTACGTACGGCGCAGGACGGGGTAGAACCAGGAATTTTCAGGTGGGGGGGGGACGTTGCTCAATGAGACATGCCCACAAAATGTTGGAATATGAGAACTGGAACCTAATTGAAAACAAAGCACAAGAAATACTAGCACCTTCCCAGAGTTTTTGTGCCTTTTTATCTCATAATATTCACTTTTTCAATGTTTTTTTTGCTTCCCCAAAGGGCAAAGGGAGGTAGATATCCACCCAATCCTCCCTCGAAGTGAGGTTGGTGCAACTAAAACTAATGCTACATGTGGTATGACGTTTGTTGAAATGATGTATGCATTAGAGATTATTATTATTATTATTATTATTATTATTATATTATGATTATTATTATTATTATTATTATTATTATTATTATTATTATTATTATTATATTAGGCGATAATAGGTACCAAGCAAGCTCTAACCGCTTAATTAAATTATCAAAGCTACAAACGTGAGAGGATTGAAAAGTGTAAGTTCACCCCAATGAAAGCTTTCCCAACATTTAGTAATTGAACCAAATTTGAGAAGTTCTTACTAAGTGAAGCCTCTTCTAAGCGTTAGTTGGGGCGCAGTGCGAAAAACTGCGCGTTTTTTTTACCCCGCCATTTTTGCACTGTGCCTCAACTAGCTGAACGCTTGGAAGACGCTACTCTAAGAGCCATATTGAGTGTTTTTATTAGCCTCGGCTTACCATGAGCGACTCCAGAGAAATTCCTGTTGAATCCTTGGGAATTGATTTTTTTTCACGTTTCCTGACGCTGTCCCGTGAAACAGCTGCCGTTCATTGTTGCCTCCGTTGTCCTTGTCCATCTTTTGTTTTCTCAGCTGATAGGCTTGGTAAAGTAGTGGATTTTGAATCCTCTCTATACTCGTGATGGCTACACCGCCTGCAGTCTTTTGAAATTCTTGCACTACACTCTGGAACTCAGACGAGTGGGGTACTAGTCTGACCGTGTGCACGGTAACCTCATTCCCGTTCCGCTGTCTTGGCATTGGCGTCCAGCAGCCGGGCAAAGAAATTCCTACGACTTGAAAGCAAAAGCTTAGATTTAGAAAAAAGAAATCGCTTCTGTTGATATAAGCCTCCCTTCTCTCGGCTTGCTGAGCTTAGCTATCAGTTAAAAGGTGGGTCATTTAAGAGCTTAAATTTTAGTATCCTGATCCTTGCCAGGACCAGGTAATGGGCTCCTGATAATGATATTATCAAATGATATTAAAAATTACAGAGTGCCCTTTCATAATGGTTCAGTGGCGCTTTGCAAGAAATTAAATCTATAAAAAAACTACCGCTAGTATAAAAAATTAAAAAAATGTCAAAAACAGATAATAATTTATAAACATACATAACATGAAATTTTCTAACACCACACCAAGCGACAAATAAGCAAAGAACGTAAAATCCTCCTCCCCTTTAAGAACAAGACCACCAAAGAAGACTTGAATGAGAACTGAGAGCTTATCGTTGCTTATATTATCATCGCAATTTAGCGGTATACGGTAATATCTAACGTAGCTTCGTATATTGTGCTGCAGCAATGTCTAAAACACTACCAGCTGTACAAAAAAGAATCACTGTCTAGCAACATTATTTAAAATTGGTTTAAATTTAAAGGGGCTCAGTCAAGGTTAAACGGTTTGAAAAGTTTGCTTAAACTTTTCAGTTTCGTTGGTTTCAATCCGTGTCAATCTTCTCCATCCTTAACCATCCTTGTTCCTTTATGGTTTATAATCATCTCTTTAATGTTTTTTTTTGTCTTTGTAAAGTATTATTTTCAGGTTTCCTTCAATTTTACGGTAATTTTGTTGATGCTCAAAATAACTAAAAATACCGTGATTGAGCTCCTTTCAAACGATCTCTGGCTCAAACAATTACATTAACGTATAATTTAAAATTGCCCGCTAGGTCAGTAAATGAATAACATGATGCCAATGGGAGGAAGTAAGTGTGCTTTAGAAACCACGTATTAATCCAGAAAATAAAAAAAGGACAACGAACTGAAATAGAGCGGGCTTCACTGTGTTAAACCCAAAACAAAAACAAAAGTAAACACCCTAGCCAATCACAAAGGACACAGACAATACAGTGAATCAATCAAAATTGGAAGCAATTACATGTAGATGATATAAACCGCGGGGAAAACACGTGCGAGTGAGTCACGCTTGGGTTTGTTCTTACTTCTGATTGGATGAAAGCAAAATTGGTGCTGTTGTTTTTTTTATGCCAAGCGCATAGCGATAGAAATTATGTGCAAAACCAATTCTTTCGACATTTAAACGAAAACCGCTCTAAGAAACGCATGGTAATGTCTTACCTTCAGTTGGGCCGAATACCTTGCGGTTGATGGTGATTGCGCTGCGTCCTGACAGACTGCCTATCCTTTGTTTGGTTTTAAAATTCAGTTGAAATTTATCTCCTCTAATATCAACTGTCACGCTCATGCGAGGGAGTGTGTGTTTTCTGAGGCCTCCTCTCGATCGACGCGTTTAATGATGTTCGTACTACAACCCTGGTTTGGGGTAGAGGGCCATGCGGTGATTATATCATTGCTGTCTGCGATCCCGTGCCGGACAGCTTTGCCCTGCTCGCTGTTATAGCTTTGGTATAGGGAGGGTGTTCTTTTAATCTTTCGTGAGGCTCCCACCGCCTCTCCATCATTACTGTTAAAAGCCTTTGCCTTCACCACGACCTGTCATTCGGTATGTGATCTTCTGAAGTGCGATTTTGAGCTTGATGTCTGAAGTGGCTGGATACACATATTGGTGAGTTAGGTGTCGTGAGATTTCCTGGCCAAGGCCGGAGTCGATCTGATAGCTGGATTTGACGATTCTAATTAAAGAGAGGCCTGATGTAGACAGGTGGGGTCGATGTGGTAAGTGAGACAGCGACAGTTGTTGTGCGGTTCCTAGAGTGGCCGATGTACTGTGTATGCTAAGCTGGTAAGTTAAGTGTCGCAACAATAGTGAATGAAATGAGGTGAATGGACATAGCGTGACATG
>JAHPZR010035239.1:0-15000 GCA_019787425.1 Platygyra sinensis
CCCATCACCATCAGCCGCAAGGTACTCGGCCCAACTGAAGGTAAGGCATTACCAGGCGTTTCTTTAGAGCACTTTTCGTTCAAGTGTCAAAAAGTAATTTTACGATAACTGCAGATAACTGCGCTCATTGGCTAATTTTTATTGTCCATATGCGGACATACACATGAATTTAAAATTCGTGCGACGCGTCAGCGAGCGAGAGCCGGCAATTCGACAATTTGTTATCGTAAAAAACAAATTGACGTCAGTTTTTTATGCGTCTGTCCTGTTATTGATAATGAATTTCGTCATCACATTGTCAAAGTAGTCTGCGGATGCACTCGGCTATCGCCTCGTGGATCCACAGCTACTTTGACAATGTGATGACGAAATTCATGATCAATAACAGGACAGACGCATAAAAAACTGACGTCAATTTGTTAATTGGTTTTGCATACAATTTCTACGGTATGCGTTTGGCATAAAACGACTCGCACCAATTTTGTTTTCACCCAATTAGATGCGTTTGGCATATAACAACTCGCACCAATTTTGTTTTCATCCAATCAGAGGTAAAAAACGAAACCAATCGTGACTTACTCGCACGCGTTTTCCTGCGCTTTGCGTCAGCTACATGTCTTTACTCCGAGTTCTGATTGGTTCATCGTATTTTCTGTGTCCTTTGTGATTGGCTAGAGTGATTAATTTGGTTTTGATTGGTTCACTGTATTGTCTGTGTCCTTTGTGATTGGCTAGAGTGATTACTTTGGTTTTGATTGGTTCATTGTATTGACTGTGTCCTTTGTGATTGGCTAGAGTGTTTACTTTTGTTTTGGTATTGGGTTTACGACACTCAGTTAAAGCCCGCTCTATTTCAGTTCGTTGTCTTGTTTCTTTTTTTCTTTTCTGGATCAATTTCACGTGGTTTTTAAAGCACACTTACTTCCCTTTCCGTGTGCATCGTGCTATTCATGTACTGACCTATAGCGGTCAATTTTAAATTAAAAATTAATTGTTTGAGCCAGAGAACGTTTTAAAGGAGCTCAATCACGGTATTTTTAGTTATTTTGAGCATCGACAAAATTACCGTAAAATTGAAGAAAACCTGAAAATAATACTTTACAAAGACAGAAAAACATCAAAGAGATGATAATAATCCATAAAGGAACAAGGATGGTTAAGGATGGAGAAGATTGACACGGATTGCAAACAACGAAACTGAAACGTTTACCTAAACTTTTCAAACCGTTTAACCTTGACTGAGTACCTTTAAATTTAACCAATTTTAAATTATGTTGCTAGACAGCGATTTTTTTAGTACAGCTGATAGTGTTTTAGACATTGCTAGGGCAGCACAATATACGAAGCTACGTTAGATATTAGCGTATACCGAAAAATTGCGATAATAATATAAGCTATGAACATGAGCAAGCTCTGAGTTCTCATTCAAGTCTTCTTTAGCGGACTTGTTTTTAAAGGATAGGAGGATTTTACGTTCTTTGTTTATTTGTCGCTCGGTGTGGTGTTAGGAAATTTCATGTTGGTGCAGTGAAAGATTCAAATCGTCTCAATGGCGTCATTTGTTAAGGGTGGCGTCATAAATTGGAGGTTTTAACGGCGGAGAATGAGGCTATCAGCGGGGCTACCGATTGTCTTTCCTCCATTAAGGACGTTCGCGCCCAAAAACTTCCCACGTACAGATTTTTTTAAAACTTTGACCGCAGGTAGAAAATGATAAGATTGGATGAAAAACGTAAAAAAAATTGGGGGTCACCGAACTCGTTTTGAAGATAAGGCGCATCACAGATCATAGCATTTCTAGGATTTCCAGCCACTGAGGCGATTCTGGCCGGATTCATTACTATCGGCATATATTTAAGTTGAAGAATCATATCTAAGTTATGTGTGTTTAACACAGCATATATAGGCCTATTTGATAGATCTTTGCTACAAATGCCATTAAATCAGCTAGAATTAGCCTTAAAAATACAACTTCTAAGTTACGCACACCTGTATCCATGTACCAATTCGACCCTATTTAAACAGTATATGAGAAATAATTAAACCTTCCCACGTACAGATTTTTTTTGTTTTTTAGTATCATGGAGAGAATCGGGAAAGGAAGTGATCTGCCGAAAAAAAAGTGGGGGTCACCGAGCATCCAACAAAAATATTCGCACACAAAGTTAACGCAAAGGTCATCAGCTCTATATTTTGTTGAGTTTTCGACTCGGTGCGCGCGCTTGAAAATGACGTGGCACGTGATTGACCAATGAATAGCGTGCGCACTGGAGATGCGCAGTAGCAATGGGCGCGAACGTCCTTAAGCTCTTCCGCGCGAACATTTTTAACAAGACGCGGAATAAGTGTTAACAGCTGCCAATAAATATATCACAATGTCATATTTGTTTTACTACGGCTACGGAGGCCGTCAATTACGTAGTCTAACTGTGCGCATCGTACTTCGAGAAGATATCAAAGACTCATCCTCCTCAAACATAAACTGAAAACGTGGCTTTTAAGTTTTTTCTTTATGTATCTTTATAAATTATTATCTGTTTTTGACATTTTCTTAATTTTTTAACTAGCAGGTAGTTTTTTTATAGATTTAATTTCTTGTAAAGCGCCACTGAACCATTATGAAAGGGCACTCCGTAATTTTTAATATCATTTGATAATATCATTATCAGGAGCCCTTAGTAAAATACCCGGTCCTGGCAAGGATCAGGATACTAAAATTTAAGCTGTTAAATGACCCACCTTTAACTGATAGCTAAGCTCAGCAAGCCGAGAGAAGGGAGGCTTATATCAACAGAAGCGATTTCTTTTTTCTAAACCTAAGCTATTGCCCTCAAGTCGTAGGAATTTCTTTGCCCGGCTGCTGGATGCCAATGCCAAGACAGCGGAACGGGAATGAGGTTACCGTGCACACGGTCAGACTAGCACCCCACTCGTCTGAGTTCCAGAGTGTAGTGCAAGAATTTCAAAAGACTGCAGGCGCTGTAGCCATCACGAGTATAGAGAGGATTCAAAATCCGCTGCTTTACCAAGCCTATCAACTGAGAAAACAAAAGATCGACAAAGACAACGGAGGCAACAATGAACGGCAGCTGTTTCACGGGACAGCGTCAGGAAACGTGAAAAACATCAATTCCCAAGGATTCAACAGGAATTTCTCTGGAGTCGCTCATGGTAAGTCGAGGCTAATAAAAGCACTCATTTCGCCACTTCCAGTAGCCTCGTCCAGTCGTTCAGCTAGTTTGGGCGCAGTGCGAAAAATAGCGGGGGAAAAAACGCGCCGTTTTTCACGCTGCCCCCAACTACTGAACGCTTAGAAGAGGCTACACTTAGTGAGAGCTTCTCAAATATGGTTCAATTACTAAATGTTGGGAAACTTTCATTGGGGTGAACTTACACTTTTCAATCCTCTCACGTTTTATTAAACAACTGAGTTTGTTGTAGCTTTGAGAATTTAATAAAGCGGTTAGAGCTCGCTTGGTACCTATTATCGCCTCATAATAGTAATAATATAATAATAATAATAATAATAATAATAATAATAATAATAATAATAATAATAATAATAATAATAACAATAATAATAATATTAATAATTTTTTACTTATCAGGCGGAAATTACCATCTGAATATGATCAAATGCGTCCTACGACTAAAACTACACGTAATAATTACAATAAAATATACTTAACAATACTTTAAATTAACAACTTAAAAAGTAGTCAATCTCTAATGCATACATCATTTAAAGAAACGTCATACCACATATAGCATTAGTTTTAGTTGCCACCAACCTCACTTCGAGGGAGGATTGGGTGGCTAGCCACCTCCCTTTTCCCTTTGGGGAAGCAAAAAAAATTGAAAAAGATCTTGAATATTATGAGAGAAAAAGGCAAAAACTCTGGGAAGGTGCTAGCATTTCTTGTGCTCTGTTTTCAATTAGGTTCCAATTCTCGAATTCCAGCATTTTGTGGGCATGTCTCATTGAGCAACGTCCCCCCCCCACCTGAAAATTCCTGTTCTACCCCGTCCTGCGCCGTACGTAATTTGGTCATCGTGTGTGAATAAAATAAATCTATTGTAGGCAGCATCGTGCTTTTTGATTCAACAAATTTATCTTCACAGGGACCGCCCTCGGCAAGGGAGTTTATTTCGCCAGAGATGCTTCCTTTTCATGAAGTACACTCCTCGGGGTACTGGTGGCGGTAGGTTTATGTACCTTGCCCGGGTCCTGGTCGGGCGATATTGTCATGGTGATTCCAAGTTGGTTGTACCTCCCCCAAGAGATCCTTTGCGACCAGAGATTCTGTTTGATTCCGTAGTGGAACGACACAACAAACCCTCGAACTTTTTGTTGTGTTTTCTGATAGTCAGTGCTACCCAGAGTACCTTATTGCGTTCTGATGGAAAGAAATGTGAGCTTGTGTTAATGTAAATAACAGCAAAATTTAGTATAACAGATCAGAACCAAAATTTTCAGCATAAAAGTGGTAGAATATGTTGTCGTAAAGATTGTTCTTAATAGCTAAGCAGAAGCATCTTCATTTCATTATTATCATTCATCATTTTTTATTTCTTAATAAATATGCAGTTTACAGTTGGTGCCATGTTGGTGCTGTGTTTTTTAGACGAAGCAAGATATTGAGCTGAAAAGTTGTTAACAGACAAAAATTTACCCCCTCTCATGCAGGCCCCTCATGCCTGATGAAGATGATAACTTTGGATTTGAATTTTAGAAAAATGATGACGTTACGTGCACCCCAAGAATAGTATAAAACGTTTAGAGGCAAAAACTTAGCGTTAATGACAGTGAATGGTATGTTCATTATTCTTTGCGAAGTACATGAAACTTATACACGTTTTTGTAATATTAAGATATTATTAAGGAAAGACTTATAGGCCTGACCCTAGCCTCTTTTGATTTGGATGGAATATGCTGAAAACTGTTTTTTTCAAGCTAGGATTGATATTGGTTTTGATGTCAGCCAAACATACAATTTATGTAGTTCTTCATTCACTGTATGTTCTAACGACGTAAGGTTTCTTTTTTGTATACTCATAAGATATTTAGTGCCATCAGCAAAAAGATAGAAATTTCATTTTTTGGAGCAGGTGTGAATATCATTGATAAACAATAAAAAACAGTACGGGCCTAATAAGCGAACCTTGTGGAACACCGCACAAGTCGTTAAGGTTCTTTCAGAGATATGGTGGACCAACTTGTGTTTGTTTGTGTCCTGGTCTTGCAAATAGGATGAGAACCAATCGTTTATTATTTCGCGAAGACCCATAATGGTTAAGTTTATCAATTAAGATGGCATGATCTACTGTGTTTGAAACGCTTTCTTTAAGTCTATGAAAACACCACACGAGAATAGGACGTTTCTCCATATTGCTCTGAATAGTATTAACCATAGACCGTATGCAAAAAATGGCAGGCATTAAATTATTCTTTTGTTCGTATTCAAAATCGCCTCACTAACCTCGTTCGGGATAACAAATTCTTTACAATTTTTGTCTCACAAACGAGGTTAGTGAGGCTAATTTAAATACGGACAAAAGAATAATTTAAAGGCAGCCAATTTTTGCATAGGGTCTATGTCAATAATTGAATGCCGGGTTGAGCGTTCTTCACGGAAATCCGTATTGAGAGTGATATACTAGTTATGCAACGCCTTCGATTTGGTATATCATGAATTATTAAATTCTCAACCTCAGGATAGTACAATTCTAGCTTTCTGATTGGTTAACCTGTATCTCGGTTACCAGCCATTCAGGTTATACCTACGTTTGACCTTAGTATGGAAATCGCTTGGCATAAAATGTTTTGTGGGAAGCCAAGTTTCGTCGGCGACAAAAAAAAATGGATCAGAAAAAAAAATTCGGTGAGCTAAGAGAAATTACAAGAATTTAAGTTCGGGAATGAGAATATTCAACGTTTCCCTTGAATTACAAAATCAGTTGCAAATCACGTTTGGAGATTTTACGCATTCGTCAATTTTACCTTAATGTTACTGAATGGCTTGCTAGTCCTAGTGGCACGAAATTTTCGAAACTGTTAGAAGAAATGTCAAAAGAAGAACTGAACGGCTGAAGAAGGTTTTGTTGTACGTCTGCGAGAAAAAAAAAGGATGGCACACTGTTAACTTTACATCATAAGGAAATCATCTGGGAACCGCCACTGATCTGCTTTCCTTCGTTCGCTGCGCTTCAACAACGCCGTTTTCCGTTATCACGGACCCCGCTTTTACTGAGGACAAAATAAAGCATTAGAGCATTTCCAAAATCAAACACCAGCTAACGCTAACAATTCTGTCCTTGCGGAAAATCATGATGAAGTTCAAAAATTTAGCCTAGCCGAAGTCGCTCGGTTTTATACTGAGCAAGAGCGGGTGAGCTCTCCATAAACTCCACTGAGCCAGCTGACATTTTCTTTTCAGCGACCTGAAATATGACTTCGCAAGCGTAAAACAAGATACTTGCTAATAATCGAAAAGATCTGAGGTTGTTTACCATTTACATGGAGAAACACTTACGGTTTGTGCAAATAGGTAAGCAAACGTTTCCTATGGTGAGTTCCGTCTGAACAACCCACCATTTAACGAGAGAGTTTAGGCTTGATCTGATGATCATTCCCAGATGGCAGCTTGAAGTGGTGAAGAATTGCAAAGGGAAGTGCATTTTCCATCTGGATATTTCCGTTGGACATTTTGGATCATCTATCAAGGACCTTCTCTTTATTTTTGAATTTTCCCGGTGTTTTTCGAGCGAAATGACTTAAGGCGAAATTTCACCTGAAGGCTGTTTTGACGTCACTTAACATGGCCTTTGTGCCAATACTCGTCACATTTCAAGCATCGCCAAATTCTCCATTTAGAACATTAACCAATGTTTTGCGGTTTGTGTAAATATTTTGGGTGATTTTTGGGCGTTTTGGGAAAGATATATTTTTTAAGATAAATTGAGGAAAATATGAAATGTTTAAGATTTTCATGGATTTGGAAAATTGAAATGTGAGTGAAGAATAGACGGACACCAAACAGTACCCTACCTACTTGGGCTCTTTTTTGAGGGGATCAACTGTCTGGTAGTGTTCTCAACCCAATTTCCTTTTACAAAACTACTTTAAATTTCCTTCTCCTATTCAGGTGCAAACTCAGCCAAAACATTCTGGCCCGAAATTTCCGGCAATATTTGGCTACATTTCCGTTGACTGTACATGTCTGGCCGTGATAATCTTAACTGGAAATTCTGAGAAAAGCTTGATTGATTTGTCCTCAAGAACTGATTACATACGATAAATAACACAAAGAGGAGAATACACTCGACAATAGCCTGCTTTGTCTTGAGGGCGTAGCCGAGAGCCTTGTAAGAAATTTAACATACGGTTATTTACTTCGATTATACGCCGCCCTCAAATAAACGCCGCAGTCTAGAGCAGAAATATCAATAAACGCCCCTCTGTAATAGACGTTTTGTGGATATAAAACTCAGCAAGAAAAATGCAGTAAACAATCACGTCTGAGCAAGTCTAAAACACATATTTTCCTCGATTGTAACAATGTTGAATATGGAGCCGGTCGCACTAGGCAGAATTATTTACCGCATTTCATTTCAATGATTACCGCATTTCAGCAGGAGATGGTCTCTTTGCAAGTACGATGGGAGGAACTATCCCAAACCCAGCGATGTGACGTGGTGCGAAAAGTAGAGGTTGTTCAAGGTAACCTGTACCGAGAAAGAGCCGATTCCATTGTCAACATTATTGGAAAGGACATGGACTTGTACAGGGCTGGAGAACTAAGCAAAGCGGTGGCTAAGGATGTGGAGAGCAAGTGATTCAGGAATGCAGGAGACTGGGACAGCACCCCGGAGGGTCGGCTGTGATGACAAGGGGCGGGAATGTACCCGCGCGTCATATAATCCACCTAGTGCCAGACTCCTCAAACAACAGCATCTCCAGAGTTGTCTTGAAAAGTGTCTTCGCCTCGCTAGCTCGAGTGGTTTAAGATCCATAGCATCCAGCCATCGGTACAGGTGCTTACCACATGACAGCGGCTGATTCGGCACAGTTGACCTTCAAGCTTGGAAGCGCTAGAAGAAGCTGCGCAAGCTTTCCGAATCAGAATTGTGATTTATCTGCAAGACATGCTCGGCGCCTTCACCCAAGAGCATTCAACGCGTCAAGAAGCTTCAAAAACAAGATTTGGCTGTTTCCGTCCCCGCGACAGTGAAGTCATCAGGCAGCGAGTCGACTATCCACATCTTCGTCACTGGCGCGAATGAAATAGCTGTAAGCCCACGTATTAGAATCTTTAAGGCAGGGTTCTCTGAGGCCTGCACTTGTCAAGTGATTTCAGACGAATGCGTAAGCCAGTATCAGATAAGCAAGTCACCTTTCTGCTCCAGAATTCTAAAAAGCGAGATGTTGAGCTCAACTGGAACCTCCGAAAAACCGAATTGAAGTTCGCGGTGAGGCAAAGGATGTACCAGTGATGATCGGGGAGATCTGGCGCGAGCTCAACGAAACAAGAGCCCGTGAGCACGCCAAACTGCTTTCCAGTCACGTGGAATGGTGTTATGTTCTGTATGGCAAAACCAGGCGTTTTAGTTCGACAAAAAAAGCTAAGATCGACGAGGCGTACAACAAAAAATGTATGAACGTGACTGTTGATATTCAAAGGGATAAGTTTAAGCTGGATTTCAAAACAACACAGGATTAGGCAGTCAGTCGGGGCGCGCATCACCATCAACCGCAACGTATTGGGCCCGACTGAAGGTGAGATATTTTGTTACCGGGGTTTCTTTAGAGCGGTTTTCATTTGAGCGACGAAAAGCAATTTGTTTGCATTACAGGACTGCGCGTTTTGCTTAAAAAACTGATAACAATTTATCATCCAGTAAGAAGTAAGAACAAAACCAAAAGTGACTTATTTGCACTGTTTTCCCATACAGGCTTTGCGTCTGCTCGAGTGATTTAAAGTGGTTTTTAGAAGCACAGCAACTTCCGCACTTGGCATCTTGTAACGCTTTACCAGGCAGTTTTAAATTTTGATTCTAGACAACGATATTTCTGTGCGCTGTCAGTGTTAGATCAGGGCAATATACTTAAGGGTGGCGTCAAAAAGGAGAGTGTGTGAACATGTGTACAATTTAATTAAAGGAATGCAGCCTGCATAGTTTGGCGATTTGAGCGCGCTAAGAAAGCAGCGAAGCCGCGATAATTATAACGATCGCAAAACCCGCGTTAACAATGGGGCGGGAGCTTGTTAATAAAGGGTCAACTTTAACATTCTCATGAGTCCAAGCTGAGAAATGATCTGCTTATAAGTTATAGCTGAGATCCGTTTGACAGCTAAGAAATGCGCTGAGCTTTTATGAAGAACCGGGAGCAGGGAAGCTTACATCAACAGAAATAACAGACATTCCAGTTTCTAATTTAAGCGCATAATTTACAGTCGTAGGAATTTCTTTGCCCGGTCACTGAACGTCAATGCCGAGAACGCGAAACGGAAATAAGGTTACCGTGCACACGGTCAGACTGGCGCCCCACTCGTCTGAGTTCAGAGTGTCGTACAAGTGTTTAAAAAGACTGCAGGTTCTGTTGCCATAATGAGTGTAGAGAGGATTCAAAATCCACTGCTTTACCAAGCCTATCAGCTGAGAAAGCAAAAGATGGACAAGGACAACGGAGGCAACAATGAACGGCAGCTGTTTCACGGGACAGCGTCAGGAAATGTGAAGAAAATCAATTCCCAAGGACTTAACAGAAATTTCTCAGGAGACGCTCATGGTAAGCCGAGACTAATCAACTTTAGAGCTGATCATATCCTCCTTTCAAGTTTTTGCAATAGCCCATTCCTTTTATAAGACGACAAAGTTTGCTATACTGAGCCTGTATAGCTTTGAGCATTTGATTAAGTCGATTGAGTTCGCTTGATATCTATTACAACTGTAGGCGTGTAATAAATACCAGCCTGTTGTACTGCTGTAAGTAGTGTATCTTAATTGATCATGATCAGTGCAAATGTGGATAAATGTAAATTGTGTACTACCCGTATTTTTATTCGATCGCTAAACGCGCGGATACAGTCGTGAGAGAACTGGACACTTGCGCGAAACGAGGGGCTTCACGGGGGTGGGGGTGGAGACCGAGATAGTAAGTCCACTTTTTTCCAAAGATGTCTTCAGTCTCTCTATTCTTAGTTATGCTCGCTTCGCACGCCTCCCCGCCCCCAACTCCGGGTCGCTTCGCTCACCTTTTTTTTGTGTTGAATAATAGGGAGGCTGGAAATAAAAATCCATTGTAGGCAATAACGTGCTTAATAAAAGGGGAGCAGGGATGGCGCAGTGGTGAGAGCGCTCGCTTCCCACCGCTGTGGCCCGGGTTCGATTCCCGGA
Source organism: Platygyra sinensis (assembly GCA_019787425.1). Classification (NCBI taxonomy): domain Eukaryota; kingdom Metazoa; phylum Cnidaria; class Anthozoa; order Scleractinia; family Merulinidae; genus Platygyra; species Platygyra sinensis. The sequence continues at coordinate 10,399 of JAHPZR010035239.1, forward strand.
CCCGGCGTCACATATGGGTTGAGTTTGTTGTTGATTCTCTTCCCTGCTCCGAGGGTTTTCTCCGGGTTCTCCGGTTTTCCTCCTTCCACAAAAATCATCACTTGGCTGTTTTGTCCATGGCATGGTACAAATAAGTATAAACGCATCTGACAGGATGGCAAAGTACTAGTGAAACCAATTATTTTTAATTATATCTACCGTAGCTGACAGTGGGATGTCTTTGCCTTTGCTTTTAGAGTTGTGATAAGTGTCGGGTTTACCTTCAAGTATGGCGTGACTCGCTCGCACGCGTTTTCGGTCCTGCGCCTCTCGTCAGCTACATTCCGGTCGGAGGTACTCCTTATATGGACTGTAAGGGTAGGATATGGTTTTCAACTTTTCTGATCGTAAATAGGGCATCGATTTTGGGAATTTTAGTCATAAACAGAGAATGGTTTGCACTCTAGTCTTGAGTCGGGAATGTTTCCTTTTAAAGGAAGCTACTTTTGATCTTTAACAAAAGCTCTTCAAAAGTTATGTTTAGGACAACTGCGCCGGCTGCAACGGTCATAAATAGGGAATACAATTTTTTTGGCCGGTTATGGATAGAGAAATTCGCAGATTTTGGTCAGTAAAAAGGGTACGGGGTTTTGGAAAGAGAGCTGCACACCACACCCAATTTTTCTGGGAGCACCCCTCCCCTTGTGCTACATGTGCTTACTCTTTGTGATCGGTGGAAGAGATGTGATGACTTTCTTTTATTTTTTTTGGCAATACCGTCTCCTCTGCACCTGGTATATTCTTTAGGCCGGTTGTTGACTGTTATGAATATCAGTAATTTAAGATCTTTTATGCAGTGCACGACTGAATTATGTCAAAGCTTTACGAAAGGTGGTTATACATAATAGGCTATTATTATTATTATATTATTATTATTATTATTATTATTATTATTATTATTATTATTATAATAGGCTATACATAATAGATTAGAAAAAAATATATTTACGACAATCAATTGAAAACCACTCTTCTGTATTAACTTTTGTTTTAGTGAGTATGTTTGTATTAATATTAGTTATTTGTTTGTAAATTATTTTTGTACTAGCAATAAAGGCAAAGAAGCTAAAAAAAGAAACAAATTAAGGAATATTCACGCAAGTAAGGTTAATTATTACGCAAGTGAAAAATAAAATCGCTTACCATTCAATAAATTGAGTCAAGAAATTGAAACATCGTAGAAGAGTAGTAAATAAACAACGTGGCAAAGTTTCGGGTATGTGCGATATTCCGAACTCGAGTTATCCGGCAAAACGTATCACTGAAAATCATAGTGTTTAGTATGGAGACGCCATGTTGGAGCCCGTCTGAGGGGCCGGAAACCAGTGGGAAACATCTGGCCCCGGTTGTTCAAAGGCTGGATAACGCTATCCACCGGATAAATCGCTATCCAGTGGATACGTATTGACAAACACAAACCACGCTATCCACTGGATAGTGATTTATCCGGTGGATAGCGTTATCCAGCCTTTGAACAACCGGGGCCTGGAGTTTACTTTGGCTGTCTCAAAACGTTTCTTCTCTCTGTTAAAATTGAAAACACTCGCATACGCTTTTCTCTCAACATGTTGGTTACTCGGAACTCGATTAAGGCAAATCGATATTTCCGTGCGCGTGACATGTTACCCAGAAACAATACCGATGTCACGCATTGTGAAAAAACCGAGTTCTATTTTCAAAACAAAGCGGTCTACCGAGCTGAAGACAGGCCAACAGATATATCTTTAAATATAACTTTTACCTGATAAAGGTAAAAACTTAAAATTTTAATTTCAGTTTTTTTCTGACGTCACGTGAAAACCAAGAATTGTATTCCAGTCTTTGTGAGTGGAACTTGGGTTCTGGAACTAAGTCGTTGGTGGGATTCCGGATTCCTTAAGCTGTATTCTGGATTCCAAAGCCCAAGACTCCGGATTCCTCAAGCAAAAACTTCACGGTTTCCGGAATCTGGATTCCCTTACATGGGACGAATTAGTTAGATCGTAAGGAAATACTTCTGGTGAGATTGCGTGACTGTTCTGAAGAGGAAAGCACTATCTCAACTTATGGAGAAGTAGGCATCCAACTTTTCAGTATCGGAACAAAAAGTGAACACAACATCGTCCAGATATTCCTGCACCTTCCTAGCGAATGTTGTTTGAACCTAGAAGTATATATCAGTAGCAATAGCCCTAAAGGTCCTGTCAGCAGCTCTTATATAGTGTTTAAGGTAGATACCCTCAAATATCTGAATATTGGTGTTATTGGCGAGTACTGATCACGAATGGCCGCTTATCTTTAATAAGTATATACCACACAGGTGAATAGTACTTTTCGCGCACGCTGATTGGCTAGCTCTGAGATGATCAGCTAAGTACTATTCACCTCCGAGCAGCGGAAGAAAAACAAAAAGGCTTTGTCGTTATTGGCAAATAGAGATTTTGCACGGCAGTCATGTTGCATGGCAGGGACAATAGATTCTTTTTCCTATGGCAAAAATACTTTCTTTCTAATGCAAAATATTTTCATTGTTCCTGCCATGCAACATGGCTGCCGTGCAACACCTCTATAAAGTTACTCTTGTGTCCGTTTGGTGTTCACCTTATGTGGTATATACTAAAACAATCATTCACCTCAGTGTCGGTGAAAGTGGTTGATATTTACCTCCTCTTCGATGAATAATTGTGAAGTATTGCATTCTTTCGAAGTCGCCCAAGTTCTACAACGTCAGCTTTAGAAGTTCTACAACAACGGGCACAGTAGCAGCTAGTGAGTAAATCTTTTGGAGTGCGTGACTGGTAATGCGTGACAAGCCAAAGATAAGCAGCGTGCGCTGGGTTGGGTACTTTAGTTTGGCGCCATTGCCGGTTCGGGAGTCACATTTCACAGAAGAGACGAGGGAAAAGGTAAAGCATTGAAATCTGCTTGATTCGCTGGAGGGCCGGAATCAGTGCTTCAAGTTCCAATCGTGTGAAGCGCTTAGCGAGAGGTAGGTGTATCTGAATGATTCAATGACAAAAGATCTGTGTCTGAATCAATTGAACGTTTTCAAAGCGCTCGAGTCCTAAGCTGGTGCTAAGTTATTATGTACACATTGATTGTATTATTCTACACAGAGTTATTGTTGAGGTTTAGTAAACCTTCGCTTGTATTATTATCTGCTGATTGTAAGGGTGACGTTAACTGATATATGTTTTGCATCCCTCGTGGTAAAGCGAGCGTCAGTCAAAACTAGATCAACTCACGGTCTCGATCTTCGAAGACCTTGTAATCACATGTAAACATGAGTCGGTGACATTGATTACATCAATTTCTTGACTTAAGGTTTCTTAAAAAACCTTTCACTCATGTACCGATTTGTAAATTCGAGGTAACAGATATGTCATAAGCCGGCGGGCGATTGGTGATAGGAAAGCGGTGAGAAAGTTCATCTTTATCAAAAATTCATCTGCCTCTGCACGAGAATGTAAAATTAAACTTTGACCCCTCAAGGTAAGCTTGAATTGTTCGTACAGCGGCGGGAATTAGTCGGCTAAACATGTGATAATCAGTCCGGGGTTTTATTAAAACCGTTATTTGTCGGAACAAGCAAAGGACTGTGAATTTATAGATCTTGTGTGAATTTTATTCTGCGTGCCAGAGGTTTTCCTTTCGCGGTTTCTGGTGTCGGCCCTGCCAGCTGTCAGTCATGTCTCGGCCGCCCTCCGTAAAAACTAAAATCTTATTTTAAGATTTTCGTCTTATCTCAGCACCAGAACAAAAGCTGACGTAAGTTGTCAGCTTTCAGTTGTTCTGGTGCTGAGGTAAGACGAAAAATCGTAAATTAAGATTTTAGTTTGTACGGAGCCGATAAGCGAAGGGAGGTATTTCGTCCGCCGTGCGTGAGAAAAATCCTCTGGTACCCAGGGTAGTGTGAATTTCCGCGATTATAAAATACCGTGGATAGGCGCTAAGAACGTCTGCGTGGGAGCCTAGCGTACACTTCTCTTTTAATGTTTACAACATTGTTCTTGTTAATAAAATAATTTGCCAACCAGTTGTTCAAAAGACATTTCCCGCTCAATTACAAAACAAAAACAAGAGTGAAATTATAATTTGCGTGTAACGGCATATAAACGAGAAACCGCGTAACAGAATTTTTTTCGGTTTTTTTTCCTGATGCTGTGGGTGATTTTTTTTCAAATATAAAAGATATAAATAATACAAGAAAGGTACGTAAAAACATGACGCGCGCTGGTTCTTGAAAGAAAAGGAAGACAAAATTTATATCAAGTATTGTGTATTTAAAATTTTCTTTTAACCGCAGTGAGTAGAGGAGGTAAATTTGACCTTAGTAATTATTGGTGGTTTGATCTTATCTTATTTCCCGTCGCAATCGTTTCCTGGGATGTCTCAAGTAACATGACTCTTAACCTGCGATCGTACCCTCCCTCCCTTTAAAGTGCCTATCACCCTTAGCCAATTATATGAAATTTCAAAAATCTATGTATGTTTAAGACGTTTTCTGAAGAAATTAAACGTATTCTGGTTTCTATCTCCATTTAATCAGACGACGAAAATCGTAATTTGGAGGACTTTCCGCCA
>JAHPZR010035239.1:17500-18850 GCA_019787425.1 Platygyra sinensis
CAAGTCGCACACACGGTGGAACAAAGGTCTAATTTACTTATTCGTTAGCGCAGTTATACTAAGGCTGGACTTTTGCCAGCCGTGAAGTGAATTAAATGAGCATTATCAGAGCACTGCATGAGCGTTGTATGTGCACTGAAACATAAGATTTACGTGTAGTGAGTGATGATAAAGTCAGCGTACAATTCATTTGCAGTTTATAGTTTTATACGAACTTTTCACAATGAGCTGTTTTCTATTTTCTGTCAAAGAAAGACTGTTTGTGATTAATTAATCGATAATGGTTTTGTCAGTAGTATAAGCAATACAAAATGTTATTGATAACAGGTATATACTGGAAGGTTAAAACAACAAATTAATTTCCGGTGAGGTAATTAGCGTTGCAGAAGGTCTTTTTTAATTTCAGAGAGAAACGATAACAATCTGCTGTTTTCACGTTTGCGTAAGTTGTTGTGGTATGTGAAACATGTCCTTTGCGGCGTTCCTTTACAATTTGTGGGATCAGCAGACTGCCTTTAATTTCATCTTTTTATAAAAGGGAAGATTTTGAGTGGGGATTGTGCTTTTAATGTCCGCTTTTAATCGAAGATTTAGCGGTGGAGTTTGGTTCATTCAGGATAAATTTGCTTTCACGGGCAACCTCGTAATAAAAACCGGTCATACGGCCGGGTCATACGGTCAGTACAAAATGCAGACTGCAGACCGAGTACAAAATGCAGACTTAAGATACAAGATGCAGACTGCAGAACGAGTACAAAATGCAGACTAGGTTCAAAATGCGGACTGACAAGAAAAACTGCTTTTTTTTCGTTAGAAACGTGGTAACATTTGATTACATAAGTTACCTATTGTCACGTAGTAACCTTCCAGTGCCATCTCCAATGTGTTATACGTAGATCACTGATTGCAATACTAGCGTTTCCATTTTATATAATACAGAGATCTCGCGCTCAAGTCCGAAAACCCCTTGAAAGCTTAAAACGGTGTAAGAATGAATTGTATGAATTCTTTCATATCGTTTAAAGTGCACGTTTCAAGATATGAAAAAAAGCTGAGTGCATTCCCCAAGAATGCGACGATTGTGAGGTGATTGCGTGACAATAGGGTCACAATAGGTACAAGTTATAAAATCGAATGCTGACACGTTTCGGACGTAAAAAAAACAGTTTTTCTTGTCAGTCTCCATTTTGAACCCAGTCTGCAGTCTGCATTTGTACTCCAGACTTATTTATTATTCGGTAACAAATATGACAACTGGCTAACAAACACTTTACTTAAAGTGGTTTCTCATAAACGAACAACAGCAAGTAAACCCACGAAGGCCCGGCTTTCTTTCTCTTACAACACTAT
>JAHPZR010035240.1:0-14514 GCA_019787425.1 Platygyra sinensis
CAAAACTTGACAATGAAGTAATACGATTATTTTCTAAATGCCTAAAATGGAAGCAACAGATTCATTGTCAGCATTCAAAAGACAAATTTCATCACCAAGTAAGGTGTGGCACTATATTTTTGCGGGTTCAAATGATTGCAATTCCTGAGGGTTTTTTTCCGTCAATCAGCAAAAAGAACTTCCCACAGAAGAATACCCTTGCAAACATTTTCTCAACAAACATTTACTCTACAATACAAGATAAATTATACATACAATAAGGTAAGTAGAATCTATGTAATTGTGATAGAGTGATGCCGGTTACTGGGTAACTGTCTTTTACATCTCTACATGTTGTTAAATTACTTCTCATTTGCATGCGGTATAATCTAAAAACACAAAAATGTTTTAATTTCAATTAAATGTGACTTCCTGAAATCACAAAAATTAATATCTAGAGAGAAAAACCAGTCCTTTACAATCGCAAAAATTAGTCCCCGTAAAATACAAAAAAATTGTTGATTCGCATAAAGAAACTCCTGCAAAAATTTAGTGCCACATGGTAGAGTCTACATGAAAGAAGAGATATTAAGAATTTCCAAGGATCCTTTCAGTGTCTTCATTTCACCTATGTATTCAGTGGGCAAAGTCGTGTCCAGTAGTCTAAAGAATACGGATTTTGCAGTCAGGCCAGTTGATTCTGTCCCTAACTTGCCAGAGAGGCAAGTGAAGTTTCTTGAGAAAATATCAATTTTAAGAAAAATCCAATACAGGCTTTCTGGTTAGTAAAACATAGTTAGAGCAGGCACTCACAAGAATATAAGAGATGGCAATGGTGAAGATGACTGTGATAAAGCTGGATGAGGAAAATTTGACAACAGATTGCCATTTAACCATCTGAAAAACAAAAATATTAAGAAAATGCAATAGTCCAGTTTCGATTCGCCATGACTGCTGATTAAAAGCACTAACAACGCATTTGTAAAGGGTTAGCCTCGACCTAAAGTAAAATATTCACAAATTCCAGCGAGAAGATGACCTGTTTACAGCTCTGTGTATTGTTTAATTTTCAAGTTTGTGGCACCTTCCCGCCAGTATTTAGGAATATTTTTTTAGGTCGAGGCTAACCCTGTACAAATGCGTTGTCAGTGCTTTTATTCAGTGGTCATGGCCAATTCAAAACTGGACTATTGCAGGTAGGAAACTTGTAGATGACACAAGAACATGTACAAACAAGGCTGCCAGTTCAAAACATTTAGGTAACACATACAAACAGAATTGTACCAATCAAGACTAAAATTATAGCCAGTGTCAATTTTACACCAATGGCAATCTCACTATAAACGTCTCTCTGTATTTTATCCTTCAATTGACAGTTAATTTTTCTGGCAAAAAAAGCTTGTCAAAAGCTCTTCATAACTTTTGAAATGAACCTTCTACACTACCATGCACTGTGAAACCACCAAATTCTTCAAAATGTCTATAAAACTGCAAGAATTTGATTTTTCCCAGCTGGTGTATACTTACAGATCTTCCAAAGCAGGCAGGTTTTTGAAGGCATTGTGCATCACATTTGTTGTTTGGTAAGGATTTTGTTGCTGCATTAAAATTCTACAAGGAAACATACCACAATTACTCCTGCAAACCCTAGATACTCAGTGCTCAAAACAAGCTTGCCCATTGCAAAAAACAGCTCTGAAATTTGGCTTGCCTAAGCGAGTATTAGTTTACCCTTGTTTTGATTTGGTTGGCAGACAACATTGCTGGACCCTTGCCTATGTGGCAAGTGAGAAAAAGGTTGCACTGGATGACCAGATTGTACTTTTTTCAAGCACTGCAACTAAGAGCTTACCACTGCACAGACAGTGATAACAAAATGACAAACTGAATCATCCGAGATGACTGACTTCATATGTGACACGTTTCTTTTCCTTCAAAAAAGTGCCATTAGACTGTCTTAAACCAACGATCGGAGAATATTTAACAACTCCATACTCTGGAAATGCATACAACATTAACAGTGGAAGATATTGTTATTTAATTAACATTAAAACTCCCTCGGTCAGGTTTTTTTTTCTACTTACAAAACTCTCAGCTTTGGAAGATTTTCAAATGGACTGCTGAACGATTCTGCTGTTATGGTTTGTAAATGGTTTCCTCTGAGATCGCTACAGAAATCAAGATATATACAGTCTAAAATTACTCACAGAAATTACTGCTGTTGAACAGTTACAAACAACCCAACGGACTCTGGAATACAACTTTAAAAAATTCAGGATAACAAGGTCACAGTCAATATATCTCTGTTGCAAACTTAAAACAGAATCAAGCATTGATGAATTATGAGGAAAGTAAAATAAACTATGTAGATTCACCGATGGGGATTTTAATGCTGACAGGAAGCTAAAAGAGATGTGGAAGGATTTGGCTTGAAATGCTCTTCGCCCAGAATGCTATTGTTTTTCGCGACATGTACTTGCAGCCCCCAGTTTTTCGATGTGCGGAATAATATTGCATAGATTTAGCTTTCGGATTTCCGACTGCTCTTGTCAATGAATCGGCAGCTGTTGATCAAACCGCCTGATGTGTGAAGTAAATTGGTGCAGTGCACGAAAGACTTGCTTCTATTTTATCGTTGTCCTCTTTTACTCGACCGGTCAAAGCAGTAAATTAGACACAGTCTTTTACTCGATCGGTTTATGTAGTCTGTACATTGATCGAGGACTCAAAGACAACACAGGTCTTTTCTATTCGTACAACGCTGGGGAAAATAAAAATAAATCACATTTCTGCTTGAAAGCGTCTTACACCTGAGCGAGCATTGTTTTCCATTGTTTGTGTGAGATAATTATTCAAAACTGGGTCCGTTTTAATGCTTGTGGGAGTTTCAAAATCAGTCAACCATTCTGTCGAACGGTCTCTGACAGGCAAATTTACAGAGGTTGAGGAGTGCTTTCAGAAAACCGCATTTCGATAGTACTTGTAAATGTCGTGAACCAGCGAAAATTGGCAGGACCTTTCCTGACATCCGGTACTAACTTTTCCATATGCTACGCATAAACTTAACTGATCAGTTCTTCAGAATGTTCCGCTTGAAGAACAGCTTCCATACAAGAAAGCTCCCAAAATAGACTACTTTCAAAGCAAATTTGATAATACTTGTAGAGACCTTAAAAACAATTTTTTGTTCTAAATCATATATTGATCCTTTCTCTACAATTTCCATATGTTACTACCAAGCCAGAGGAGTTAATATGCCCGTGAAACAGAGGAACGCATGGGCTGGTGGACGCTTTTTGTCTGTATTCTTTGTTATTATTCGCACTTTTCTCTAATAAACTTTGAATTTAGCGCCGGCTCACATAAAAAAGTTCCCGGATGTGTTGCGGCATTCTGGGCTATGTAATACATCAAAATCATGCCTGGTGACACCCATTTTTATTAATACATTTAGACAATTTTGATTTATAGCATACCAAATTTTTGAAAAGTTCTCAGAAAATGGGATTCACAACCATCTTCACATTGAACCAATCCCATAGAAACCTTTACAAGCACAAAGAAGTGTCAAAAGAGAGATAAACTTACAGATGTAACAGTTCTGGTATTTCATAAAACACATTAGCCCCAATGGTTTTCAAGTGATTCATGTGTAATTCACTGCATAACGAAGAAAAAATTAATAAAAATTATTATAATGATAAATTAAATACTATTGTCTATTTTGTTAATGCTGACAGGACTTCTCTTCAGGGTGATGGATAGCAAAGTCATGAAGAAATTCTCCATTTCCAGACAAATTGCACGTTTATCATACATTTTTAGCTTCTACATGACATGCCAGTTTCCCTACACCACTTTTGTTCTTTGAGAGAACACCCCTGCTAACTTGTTATCTACCAAATTAAAAATAATGAACACATTTAAAGTGATGCAATATTCTTCTCAAACAGAAATGATATACAAACTGCAGTTACAACCATGACAAAACAACTATGTTGTAAGAAACTAATTGATTAATGACTTGACGTTTCATATGCCCCAACATACATCCTCAGAAGTCACAGTTGGATATAATTAACAAATAAAGAAGGCTAAGCTGTGTATTACACTGTGATAAAACACGATGGTCATTTGAGAACACGAGGGAAATGTAGAAAACACAAGCCGCAGGCGAGTGTTTTCTACATTTCTCGAGTGTTCTCAAATGACTGGAGTGTTTTATCACAGTGTAATACACGGCTTAGGCTTCTTCATTTGCTTTAAAATATAGATTTTATGCACGCGAAGCAATATAACACGCCTTTTCTATGTTCTATACTCTGATAAAACATGGGTTTTTGACCAATCAGAGTGCGCGCAGGGTCCTGTCTATATTTTAATACAATATGATTATTATATCCAAACGTCACTTCTGAGGTTGTCATTAGTCAAAGCTTTTTACATCATGTCTTATCATGTTTGTAAACACAGTTTGTATATTATTTCTGTCAAAGCTGAAATGGCCAAAGAATAAAAACCCATTTGTGTCAATTTGTTCAGCATAATTGACATTTATTATCAATATTATGCTTTGTTTAATGAAGGGTCACTTTGTTACTTCATTAGTGGCTAATCTTGAAAATTGACCACTCTACGTTCCAGATAAGGCAATTGAAAGATTGCTGATCAAGAAACAAGATCGATCCAATGTACATGTATCAACTACCTGACACAACAGATACAGCTGTAAGGGAAAAGGTCTGATCACTAAGTGTCACTGATAAAAATATTGATGACCTATTGGTCAGGAATTTGTTATTGACACCTTGCCTTTAATTTAAACGTAACTGGAAATCATGGTAAGTAGCTAAGAAGTAGAACTATGCATTAAGTAACAAAATGGGCACAAAAAGTATTCATTAATATTACCTAACAAAAAACAAACTGCTTTGCTGATACTTACAGAACTTGAAGATGGATTAAGTTGGAGAATGCTCCAGCAGAAATAGATGAGATTTGGTTGTTGCTGACATTCCTAAAATGTACATTTGAAGTTACACAGAACTTAATTATTTTTTCAAAAGAGAAAATAATTAAATAAAGAGAATTCCCTTATAAGAGGAAAATGCTCTGACTAGTTAGGAATCTTTGCATGTTTAAGGTACTTTAAAATGCAATGTATTCTGTTATTGATGATAATGATGCAATGATGTTGATGTTGATGATAATGATAATGATGATGACGATCGATGATGATGACAACCACGACATCAAAGATGACAGATATGATCATCAAGCACTGATCAGCAATTCATGTTAATATTATATGAATATCACTGTTTACTCAGTTTCATGAAATAAACCCTTAGCTAGTAAATAAATTTTGAGTTATTCAAATTGATTCTGAGTCTGCTCTGTAGTTGCTTAAAACAGTTGCAACTGTACTTAGTATACCTCTGAATGATAAAAAAGAAAACTCACAAGTGAACAAGCTGGAGTCATTTCCAAAGAAAGGTCGCATGTTAGGAAAAGTGAGGCTGTCAATCTCATTCTCCACTATCACTTTTTAATTATTATTAAATGACAATAAACTGATATTCCAGAATACTAAGTTGAACATTTCCTTCAGTTGTAAATCTATTGAAATCTTGTATGAAGTTATCCCATCAGTCATTCTGCTTGGACAAATTATTATAATGCTTGTGAGATAGGATTGCACATGCCCCATAGATCATGCAGCAACCCTTCAAATTAAAACACTTCAGGTGAGTAGCCTAACGTGACAGGACTGCCCCTCAAATCAGTTAAAAGACTAAATTAATGTACCAGACATGTACAGTGTATGCCACAGCAGTAACATGGTACAAATGACAATAAAGCTGTGGTTAATTTATCATCTGCAGTGTTCTGATACAGAATGAGATTGACTGGATTCCAAATGAATGGTTTGATTTACCCAACCTAGAATACATGTAAGTATGAACAATGTGATATGAATTTAAGGCTAGGTCTATGCAGCTCTCCTCTGGTAAGGCCAATCCATCTTTACTGACCTGTGTATTTATACAGAAAATTATTTACTGGAATCATACTAACAGTACTATGCTGTGATGCATCCTTACTTAGGAGGGTTATAGGATTCTGGGTCCTGCTTTCATGCTATTTCATAAACTCAGTCATTTAGTATACTGTCACCTTTCATCCATTGAAAATAAACTGAAAGTAACTGAATTCCACAGTGCAAAAATTGAAACTTACATGTACATCTCTTTATCAATTTTTAATTAACCTTTGATTAGGCGTCCTTTTTTTTCGTGGCGAGAAGGAACGCCTGATACAATTACTTGACTATTCGTCTGCCGCCCCTAGTTAAAATATCTGTCAGCGAGAATGTCGGCGATGCCATCAGATAGTGAATCAATCAGAATTACCGGAAGTCGATTCATGGGCGGGAATTACACAAGGCGCGAACAGCGGTGAATTTACATACAGTGCTGTACAGTGAAACGCATCCTCCTGTTTCGTTCGTAAATGAGTAAGTTTCAGAGGCAGAACAAGAAATGCTATCCTTGTGCGTCTAGCCTGTCAATTGGTAAAGGTACCGTTCCTCTTTGTAAGCCAACAAAAAGCAACGGTTGTTTTTGATGTGGTGTTGGCTGTACTGCCCAAATGAAACATCACTTTTGGAATTAACTGATATATGACGCTCTTGCCGAATTCCGTCGGTAGCACGGCCAGAACATATCTCCCACAGCATACGATTCTATGAAAGCATTATATTTGCTTATCTTTGAGAGTTTTGTGACAAAGCTGACAAAAACTCGCTCTCTTCGCTCGCCTCAACAGACCCCATCAGCTCACGGCATTTCTTTTGACCGGAAATCACAATGCCACGCAGGTAACCAATCGTGGCTTAGTTCTAATTACCTTTTATTTCTTGACCAATCAGAGAAAAGTCCAAATTCTGGACTAGCAACAGACAAATAGTCGAATAATTGTATCAGGCCTATCTTCCCACCGCGAAAAAGAAAGGATGCCTGATCGCAGGTTATATCAATTTAATAAATAAGAGCAAGGCAATTCAACCCATGGTTTTAATTCACCTTTGAAAATGTGTGCACTTTTGTACATTTGAAGCACTTTGAAAAAGCTGTGCTTAATTAATTTGATATACATAGAACAAACCATCATACCATATGCTGTCCTGTAGTATACAATGGCACTCAAACTGTAGAGACCATTTTGTGCTAACAGTTTATACAAATATGATTTTTGAAATCTGGCGACTTGTGTTAAAGATGCTAAGCATGTACTCAAAACTTTCATTGTTGTGTGACAGAGCCCTTAGCAGGAACAAATTAAAGAAGTTCCCTGGTGGATCTTTCATTAACTGCCAGTCATTACGATATCTGTGAGTAGGGTTACTGTATTACTTTTTACACTGATTACTGTAAGTTAAAAAAATTCTCCAGCTACATGTAGGGACCTTTTTTCAAGTTGTTTTCTTATCATAGCTTGAATGTTCTGCAACATATGCCATTAGATACATCTTACTAACTTCAACTCAACATGACCATCAACCAGACCATCTAGTCATTAAGTTGTAAATAGTAACAACATGCCTCGCAGGAAGTGGTCCTTGTGGAGTACAAGTATTTTTTCCATCTAGTCCTTACGCTTGTAAACTTGTGCAAAAAGCAGTTGGTTTGTAGCATAAAACCTTGAAAACCTCTAGAAATACCTGAGACCACAGTTAGAAATGAAATAGCCTTTGGTGGAACTGACCATTTCCAATTGTTTGTCAGAAGCAATCCAACGAGGTAACAAAGAAATGTAACTAATAAAAAGCTTTCTTGCTTGTGATTGATAGCTCTGTGGATGGGAATGAGATTGACAGCCTCACTTTTCCTAACATGCGACCTTTCTTTGGAAATGACTCCCAGCTTGTTCACTTGTGAGTTTTCTTTTTATCATTCAGAGGTATACTAAGTACAGTTGCAACTGTTTTAAGCAACTACAGAGCAGACTCAGAATCAATTTGAATAACTCAAAATTTATTTACTAGCTAAGGGTTTATTTCATGAAACTGAGTAAACAGTGATATTCATATAATATTAACATGAATTGCTGATCAGTGCTTGATGATCATATCTGTCATCTTTGATGTCGTGGTTGTCATCATCATCGATCGTCATCATCATTATCATTATCATCAACATCAACATCATTGCATCATTATCATCAATAACAGAATACATTGCATTTTAAAGTACCTTAAACATGCAAAGATTCCTAACTAGTCAGAGCATTTTCCTCTTATAAGGGAATTCTCTTTATTTAATTATTTTCTCTTTTGAAAAAATAATTAAGTTCTGTGTAACTTCAAATGTACATTTTAGGAATGTCAGCAACAACCAAATCTCATCTATTTCTGCTGGAGCATTCTCCAACTTAATCCATCTTCAAGTTCTGTAAGTATCAGCAAAGCAGTTTGTTTTTTGTTAGGTAATATTAATGAATACTTTTTGTGCCCATTTTGTTACTTAATGCATAGTTCTACTTCTTAGCTACTTACCATGATTTCCAGTTACGTTTAAATTAAAGGCAAGGTGTCAATAACAAATTCCTGACCAATAGGTCATCAATATTTTTATCAGTGACACTTAGTGATCAGACCTTTTCCCTTACAGCTGTATCTGTTGTGTCAGGTAGTTGATACATGTACATTGGATCGATCTTGTTTCTTGATCAGCAATCTTTCAATTGCCTTATCTGGAACGTAGAGTGGTCAATTTTCAAGATTAGCCACTAATGAAGTAACAAAGTGACCCTTCATTAAACAAAGCATAATATTGATAATAAATGTCAATTATGCTGAACAAATTGACACAAATGGGTTTTTATTCTTTGGCCATTTCAGCTTTGACAGAAATAATATACAAACTGTGTTTACAAACATGATAAGACATGATGTAAAAAGCTTTGACTAATGACAACCTCAGAAGTGACGTTTGGATATAATAATCATATTGTATTAAAATATAGACAGGACCCTGCGCGCACTCTGATTGGTCAAAAACCCATGTTTTATCAGAGTATAGAACATAGAAAAGGCGTGTTATATTGCTTCGCGTGCATAAAATCTATATTTTAAAGCAATGAAGAAGCCTAAGCCGTGTATTACACTGTGATAAAACACTCCAGTCATTTGAGAACACTCGAGAAATGTAGAAAACACTCGCCTGCGGCTTGTGTTTTCTACATTTCCCTCGTGTTCTCAAATGACCATCGTGTTTTATCACAGTGTAATACACAGCTTAGCCTTCTTTATTTGTTAATTATATCCAACTGTGACTTCTGAGGATGTATGTTGGGGCATATGAACGTCAAGTCATTAATCAATTAGTTTCTTACAACATAGTTGTTTTGTCATGGTTGTAACTGCAGTTTGTATATCATTTCTGTTTGAGAAGAATATTGCATCACTTTAAATGTGTTCATTATTTTTAATTTGGTAGATAACAAGTTAGCAGGGGTGTTCTCTCAAAGAACAAAAGTGGTGTAGGGAAACTGGCATGTCATGTAGAAGCTAAAAATGTATGATAAACGTGCAATTTGTCTGGAAATGGAGAATTTCTTCATGACTTTGCTATCCATCACCCTGAAGAGAAGTCCTGTCAGCATTAACAAAATAGACAATAGTATTTAATTTATCATTATAATAATTTTTATTAATTTTTTCTTCGTTATGCAGTGAATTACACATGAATCACTTGAAAACCATTGGGGCTAATGTGTTTTATGAAATACCAGAACTGTTACATCTGTAAGTTTATCTCTCTTTTGACACTTCTTTGTGCTTGTAAAGGTTTCTATGGGATTGGTTCAATGTGAAGATGGTTGTGAATCCCATTTTCTGAGAACTTTTCAAAAATTTGGTATGCTATAAATCAAAATTGTCTAAATGTATTAATAAAAATGGGTGTCACCAGGCATGATTTTGATGTATTACATAGCCCAGAATGCCGCAACACATCCGGGAACTTTTTTATGTGAGCCGGCGCTAAATTCAAAGTTTATTAGAGAAAAGTGCGAATAATAACAAAGAATACAGACAAAAAGCGTCCACCAGCCCATGCGTTCCTCTGTTTCACGGGCATATTAACTCCTCTGGCTTGGTAGTAACATATGGAAATTGTAGAGAAAGGATCAATATATGATTTAGAACAAAAAATTGTTTTTAAGGTCTCTACAAGTATTATCAAATTTGCTTTGAAAGTAGTCTATTTTGGGAGCTTTCTTGTATGGAAGCTGTTCTTCAAGCGGAACATTCTGAAGAACTGATCAGTTAAGTTTATGCGTAGCATATGGAAAAGTTAGTACCGGATGTCAGGAAAGGTCCTGCCAATTTTCGCTGGTTCACGACATTTACAAGTACTATCGAAATGCGGTTTTCTGAAAGCACTCCTCAACCTCTGTAAATTTGCCTGTCAGAGACCGTTCGACAGAATGGTTGACTGATTTTGAAACTCCCACAAGCATTAAAACGGACCCAGTTTTGAATAATTATCTCACACAAACAATGGAAAACAATGCTCGCTCAGGTGTAAGACGCTTTCAAGCAGAAATGTGATTTATTTTTATTTTCCCCAGCGTTGTACGAATAGAAAAGACCTGTGTTGTCTTTGAGTCCTCGATCAATGTACAGACTACATAAACCGATCGAGTAAAAGACTGTGTCTAATTTACTGCTTTGACCGGTCGAGTAAAAGAGGACAACGATAAAATAGAAGCAAGTCTTTCGTGCACTGCACCAATTTACTTCACACATCAGGCGGTTTGATCAACAGCTGCCGATTCATTGACAAGAGCAGTCGGAAATCCGAAAGCTAAATCTATGCAATATTATTCCGCACATCGAAAAACTGGGGGCTGCAAGTACATGTCGCGAAAAACAATAGCATTCTGGGCGAAGAGCATTTCAAGCCAAATCCTTCCACATCTCTTTTAGCTTCCTGTCAGCATTAAAATCCCCATCGGTGAATCTACATAGTTTATTTTACTTTCCTCATAATTCATCAATGCTTGATTCTGTTTTAAGTTTGCAACAGAGATATATTGACTGTGACCTTGTTATCCTGAATTTTTTAAAGTTGTATTCCAGAGTCCGTTGGGTTGTTTGTAACTGTTCAACAGCAGTAATTTCTGTGAGTAATTTTAGACTGTATATATCTTGATTTCTGTAGCGATCTCAGAGGAAACCATTTACAAACCATAACAGCAGAATCGTTCAGCAGTCCATTTGAAAATCTTCCAAAGCTGAGAGTTTTGTAAGTAGAAAAAAAACCTGACCGAGGGAGTTTTAATGTTAATTAAATAACAATATCTTCCACTGTTAATGTTGTATGCATTTCCAGAGTATGGAGTTGTTAAATATTCTCCGATCGTTGGTTTAAGACAGTCTAATGGCACTTTTTTGAAGGAAAAGAAACGTGTCACATATGAAGTCAGTCATCTCGGATGATTCAGTTTGTCATTTTGTTATCACTGTCTGTGCAGTGGTAAGCTCTTAGTTGCAGTGCTTGAAAAAAGTACAATCTGGTCATCCAGTGCAACCTTTTTCTCACTTGCCACATAGGCAAGGGTCCAGCAATGTTGTCTGCCAACCAAATCAAAACAAGGGTAAACTAATACTCGCTTAGGCAAGCCAAATTTCAGAGCTGTTTTTGCAATGGGCAAGCTTGTTTTGAGCACTGAGTATCTAGGGTTTGCAGGAGTAATTGTGGTATGTTTCCTTGTAGAATTTTAATGCAGCAACAAAATCCTTACCAAACAACAAATGTGATGCACAATGCCTTCAAAAACCTGCCTGCTTTGGAAGATCTGTAAGTATACACCAGCTGGGAAAAATCAAATTCTTGCAGTTTTATAGACATTTTGAAGAATTTGGTGGTTTCACAGTGCATGGTAGTGTAGAAGGTTCATTTCAAAAGTTATGAAGAGCTTTTGACAAGCTTTTTTTGCCAGAAAAATTAACTGTCAATTGAAGGATAAAATACAGAGAGACGTTTATAGTGAGATTGCCATTGGTGTAAAATTGACACTGGCTATAATTTTAGTCTTGATTGGTACAATTCTGTTTGTATGTGTTACCTAAATGTTTTGAACTGGCAGCCTTGTTTGTACATGTTCTTGTGTCATCTACAAGTTTCCTACCTGCAATAGTCCAGTTTTGAATTGGCCATGACCACTGAATAAAAGCACTGACAACGCATTTGTACAGGGTTAGCCTCGACCTAAAAAAATATTCCTAAATACTGGCGGGAAGGTGCCACAAACTTGAAAATTAAACAATACACAGAGCTGTAAACAGGTCATCTTCTCGCTGGAATTTGTGAATATTTTACTTTAGGTCGAGGCTAACCCTTTACAAATGCGTTGTTAGTGCTTTTAATCAGCAGTCATGGCGAATCGAAACTGGACTATTGCATTTTCTTAATATTTTTGTTTTTTCAGATGGTTAAATGGCAATCTGTTGTCAAATTTTCCTCATCCAGCTTTATCACAGTCATCTTCACCATTGCCATCTCTTATATTCTTGTGAGTGCCTGCTCTAACTATGTTTTACTAACCAGAAAGCCTGTATTGGATTTTTCTTAAAATTGATATTTTCTCAAGAAACTTCACTTGCCTCTCTGGCAAGTTAGGGACAGAATCAACTGGCCTGACTGCAAAATCCGTATTCTTTAGACTACTGGACACGACTTTGCCCACTGAATACATAGGTGAAATGAAGACACTGAAAGGATCCTTGGAAATTCTTAATATCTCTTCTTTCATGTAGACTCTACCATGTGGCACTAAATTTTTGCAGGAGTTTCTTTATGCGAATCAACAATTTTTTTTGTATTTTACGGGGACTAATTTTTGCGATTGTAAAGGACTGGTTTTTCTCTCTAGATATTAATTTTTGTGATTTCAGGAAGTCACATTTAATTGAAATTAAAACATTTTTGTGTTTTTAGATTATACCGCATGCAAATGAGAAGTAATTTAACAACATGTAGAGATGTAAAAGACAGTTACCCAGTAACCGGCATCACTCTATCACAATTACATAGATTCTACTTACCTTATTGTATGTATAATTTATCTTGTATTGTAGAGTAAATGTTTGTTGAGAAAATGTTTGCAAGGGTATTCTTCTGTGGGAAGTTCTTTTTGCTGATTGACGGAAAAAAACCCTCAGGAATTGCAATCATTTGAACCCGCAAAAATATAGTGCCACACCTTACTTGGTGATGAAATTTGTCTTTTGAATGCTGACAATGAATCTGTTGCTTCCATTTTAGGCATTTAGAAAATAATCGTATTACTTCATTGTCAAGTTTTGCCAGTTCAGATTTCTCACCATTACTTGAAGATCTTCATGCGTAAGTCATTCTATATTTATAATACTTGTAAAACTTGAAGTAACCTCAGTAAGAGTAAGAAATGAAAAATATCAATGGCTACAGTCCCAAAATTTCCTTCCATAATTTACGTCTAAGGATACTCCGTGCATTCGCATGCAGACACCCTCCTGTTGTGGCAGACGACACAGACATCATGTCAGCCATTTTGGGTGCAGCAAATGGCTTAAGGAGGCGCAAAAGGGTTTTTTTAGGCTGCGACGTGCGCACGCAATCTACCAACATCATTACTAGATGCACACGTCAGCGGATGAATCAAAATCCGAGAAGAGAGAGAGTAGAGAAAATAGATCTTGTACACGTTAATGCAAATGCAAAGGGTAAAGCTCTCCCAAATTGGTTTTTGGTTGCTTTTCTTGTAACCCATAAAACCATCGTAAGGAAAAAATATCTCCTTGTCACAAAGAATACGTCCGGATGAAAGCCGGTCGTTTCGCACGTGCAGGAACTTGATTGAGCACGCGCGTGAACAAACTTCGCGGCATGCGTTAAGTGGGATCTAGTCGACCCTTGACTTTTTCATATTTCCAACCTCGTGCGCTAATATTTTCGCTTCCAGTCGGTGAATTTTTTTGAAAATTTTGGTGACAACTAAGATTAATCAGATGCGTATATATATACCAATTCTTACAACATTCTGTAGGTGGGGAAAAAATTTAAAAAAGCAATAGTCGAAAATTACGTTTTACTTCCTTCTGTCCTACATAATTTTTTTTAAAGTTACATATTTTGACGATCATTCCTATAACAGTAATAAAGATTTTTAGGGGGTGCACTGAATGCGTTATATCGTTGCCATGGTAACAGGTTTTCTGGAAAAAATATGATATAATGATTCTATGACGTTTCATTTATGTCTGTGGTAAATTTCACACTGATACGATAAACCAACTGTAATTGAAAAGATTTGTAAAAACTAGTCTGGGGAAGATGAAAACTGTTTCGAGCCACCTTAAGCAGACACAAAAGTTTTTAGGGTCTACAAGCTAAGCTCAGACTCAGACTAAGTTCAGTGATTTGTTTTAAAGCTAAGTAGATTATTCTGAGTTTTTGTCAACTTGCAGTGAGGTTTTCTGTATAT
>JAHPZR010035244.1:2500-7500 GCA_019787425.1 Platygyra sinensis
TTGGTATATTTAACTTAGTTGATTCTTTGGATCATATTAATGATAAGATGCCTAAGCTACTTGAACAGTATGAGTGATATAGTTTACAAAAAATATAGAATTTCAGGTCATAAAATAAATAGTAATTTCCTTATACGCAGTGGAATTTTTATAAGAATTTTATACCCTCGACGGATAAAATAGAAGCGGGGGCAGATTTAGTGAGAACTATTACTAGTTAAATATTATATTAATCACTTGGTAATACAATCATGGTATCAAAAAACAGTCCAACCATTGGTGAGCACGTTGTTATCATTTTTGCAACACAACAGGTTACCATAGCAATAGTATGAACTGCTAAAATCACCCTTAATTAAATCTTTAATTAGGGGCTTATAATTAAAAAAACGGCACGGTGAAATTTTTTTTGCCCCCGCAGGGTTTTGGCCCAGAGGCCAAAACCCGAGGAGGCATTATAGTCTCCCCCGCGTATACGTATAAGAATGTGTGAAATATTGGTGTAGTATGCGAATCAATCCCGATTTGAAGAAACTAGGCGCGCACGGTGGTCCCGGTTAATTTTTCAATCAGCTGAGCTCGCAAGGCAATGCTACATGGGTAATTCTTGCAACCACGAACACGAGAAGGAGATCGAGGAAGATACTATTTGCTGCACGAGGAGGAGAGGAAGATATTTGCCAAAATAAATTTTAGGGCGAGTTTCTGTCATGACAGTGATTTCTTCATATCTTGAATTCCAAGGTTATTCAGCGGTACCAGGTTAAACTGTTTGGTACAGAAGTTTATTTCTCAGACACAAATCAGCAACGTGGTCGACAGACTCGACCCAAACACCACACATGTAAAGATGTGTATAAAGATCACGTTTATTTGGATCGCTTATTTTTACTGAGTAATCTTACTTGGCATAGAGTCCATATGACGGCAGGGTTGACTGGCAGGGATCCAAACGTAAATGTTTTGCGGCGTTTTCGTTGAGGACAAAAAGCTTGACTCTAATTGGCATATATGGCGACTGTAACGCGATACTTCTGTCTACATCTCTGAAAAAAAATCTCGACTTCTGTTCTGCTTTCGAGATACGTTTGCTTGTGGAGTCCTCGTATATCAAGACAAATGGTTGTTTTCAGTATCAAACTAAAACAACATAGGCGTACGAGCCGGGGGGGGGGGACGAGGGGAGAAAATACCCTAAAAGAAAAATATTCTAAAAGGTTGTCAAAGCCAGACTTGAAGGCTACTTTCTCTGACGTTTGCCTTGTCAAGACCAAGTAATTTGTTTTGGAAAAGCTATATATTGTTTGCACGTGCAACGTAGAAATCCACGAGATGGATATTACTTCCATGACCAAACGAATGACAGAATCAAAACAAACGAAGACCTAGACTTTTTTGTGGTCGCTCTGACCAATGGCTCCACAAAGAGCTACTTTTAAAATTTTCTTGAACTTCACGTACGAGAAATAATTTACTGTTTCTTTTATAAGTTTTGGATTTTACTAGGCAATCTATAGAGTATCCGAGGTTTCAAAATAACTACAGTTTGAATCCCGATCTCTCGAACCCTCATTTTTTTCGAACCACCCGATAACTCGAAACGTAAGTCGTTTCCCTCTCCTCAGTCAAACACTGTAATTTTAGTTACCCCAGATTTCTCAAAAGATGCTATTTTTCGAACCAATTTTCGTTTCCTCTGGAGGTTCCAAAAAGCGGGATTCAACTGTATTTTTGGAATGAAAATACGTTCATTAGACGTCAGAAATGTGAAGATTTTTGTTTTTACTGCGGTTTGAGTGCTTTTGTACAACACACGCTTTCGGGCATTGTGTTATTTTTTCGGGCAATAAGGTCACCGCCCCCCAGGTCCAAAGGTGCCCGTACGCCTATGTAGAACAACAGAGTGGTTTGATAATTTTTTCCAGAATGCACTTCGCGCTAGTATTATGTAAAGAATATCATGTGATAGAATGAGTTTAACAGAATGTGTTGGTTTAGTTATAAACTTAGTTGAATCTTTGGATCATATTTGTGATAAGATGCTCAAGTTACTTGAAAAGCATGAGCGATATAGTTAACAAAAAAATATAAATTTTCAGTTCATACAATAATAGTTTCGTTATACGCAGTGGAATTTTATAAGAATTTTATACCCTTAAGGGATAAAATAGAAGCGGGGGCAGATTTAGTGAGAACTATTACTAGTTATATTATCAAAATTTGATAAGCATGATAAGGCGCAATTTTTGGCAGAGTTTAAAAAAATTCTGAGTGGGATTCAGAGCCACCCTAAATTTTGGGGGCCAAAGTTTTACGGAAAATGTGTTGCTTATTATCATACAATTAGATTTAGCAAGTAGCGCTGTTTCACCTTTTTAAATCTTATTTTCTTCTTGAAACGTCTCAGTCTGTAAGTCTTAATGTATTGTTATATTTGTACAAATTTTAAGGACCTGAACAGGTGGCTACATTCGATTTTACAGCTGGTAGAATTCCGTTTTTCTTCCCTGTGACTGATGTCAGTTAACATACCAACAACTAACCATCCCACGTGCTTGAGAAACACAAAGTTTTTTTTAGCTAGAGTGCCAAATAGCCGTCCACCATGTTTGTACGGGCATGTGGCATTTAGTGATCTTCCCTTTTGGGCTCTCAGTTATGACTGAACCCCCTTCTCTCATCCTAAAAATCCAATGATCTCCCTCAAAATCCTCCACTTCCCCACCCCCCAAGGCGATAAATAATGACCGGTCCCTTATTCTTATGTATTTTTAAATTTTATCGATTTTAACAGAAGTTATGCATTTTAGAATTATTCATGGTAATTTATTTCATTTCTTGACCTGTAAAGTAGCTTTATATGCAGCTAAGAGTCAGTGACCTTGTTACTTCTTGTTAGCCTTTCGTCCACAACGTCATGCAAGAGATCTCTGTCACTTCACTAGTAATTTGGCTGTGTGCGCCTGTGTAAGTAACTTAGTCAAACCGCGGTGATATGGCAAGAAGCTCATCCTTTCAACGATTTTTAATTAAAAAACAAAACGAGAATGAAAATATATAAAAAATGATTTTTCGCTAACATAAGTCTCCTTTTTCTTCAGTTCTGATCACTACTGCGAAAAAATTATCGTTCTAGCTATATTCGTTAATTTTCTGTACAACCTGTACTTCAATTATGTTCACGCAGAACTTCAGTCAAAAGAATATTTCGGATTCCAAATTTGGCACTTGGATGGTTGTCCTGACTCACTCCATTTAGCATTTCGTAACAAATCATTTGACCTAAACTTCAAAATTCGTAAAGTACACGTTAATAAAATTCCATATTCATAAAATGACACATTCACAAAAATATTGTTGAGTGCTAAAAAGTAAAATGAACATATCGAAGACCAAGAATGATGATTTTAGCTTATGCTGATCGAGGTGATATTTTCTTTGTCACGAGTCTATGTTTTATGCAATGCTTTAATTTCTTACTGATCTCTAGAAAACTGCTGTCAGGAAACTTAGCTGTCGATATTTCTATTTCATTCAATACTATTGATATTTTCAACATAGTTCGTGTTGCTTGTCAAGCTCCGTCTTTGGTCGTCCTAAGATTCTGCGCTGACATAGTTTTCGTCCCCCGAGGGCTCATCCTTGCATGTCTGCTGCAGTCTTCTCCTCTGCTTTGCCGCTGTCATTCTTGTCCACGGGCCCACCCTCAACTGAGCTTTTGTTCCCTTCTTCCCCATTGTCCTCGTCTTTCTTGTCCGCTGTGTCAGCATCTTTTTCACCGGTCAGTGCTTCTAAGATATCAGTTAGAAGGCGCTTTACGTACAAACAGAACTCTTTGACAATGCCTGGGATTTCTTGTGCCTTCTTGCGATTGTCGTTGAACTTTTTGATCTTCCCTGGCAGCGTGAATACATCGCTCATCTTCTTCAACAGGCTGTGGAAGTCACGCTGTAGATCGATCTGTGTTACTCGTTCGATGCACTCCCCGATCCCATGCTGCACGTCTGGTTCAAGTTCCACAGTTTCACTTCCGGCCGATTTGAGGTTCCGGAGCGCTTGCACCGCATCACGGTACAGCTTAGGAGGTTTAACGCCCTCGATGGACTTTACCTTGATCTCGCCATCCGTCTCGTCGATATAGATTGTTATGTTTCCCTCCTTGGCGTCTTTCTTCAACTCTTTGATGTAATCCTTGAGCTCCTTCTTTGCGTCAAGTTTGCAGATCGCCTTAACAATATTCTCAAAGGATTCTCTCGCAGCTTGAACGCGCTCGCGCGTTTCCACGAAAGGATTAATCGCGGACGCGAGGGAGGTGAACACGTTGTCGATATCATCAAGACCAACTGACTCGAACTCGAGCTTCTTATGAAATTCTTCGTTATCTTTGTCTTTCTTGTCCTTCTCTTTCTTGCCTTTTTCCTTGGAATCACTTTCTCCAGTCGCGCCCTTCTCCTTTTTCTCCTCTCCTTTTGCAGTATCATCACCCTCAGCCAGCTCCTCTTCCATTTTTCTCTGATCTTCTTCATCGGCAAAGGCGTGATAAATTTCAAGAATGATCTCCTTGGTTTTTAGGTAAAACTCCCTCACCATTTCAGGGGCACTTTTCACTTGCTTCACATTATTGCTGAACGCTTTCCTTAGCTTCGGGATTTTGCCCAAATCCCACATGCTTTTCATTTCTCGTTTCAGAATTCCTAGCACACCCAGTTCGCCAGCCCTCTTAACTGCATCCTCGCTGCCACTTGCAATGGTCAGCGGCATTGCCTTTAAATCTTTAGCCAACTTAAGCATGGCATTTACGGCAGCCACTGCATCAGAGATCCCTTTAACTGTCTTCTTTCCCTCTTGGTAAATGGTCGCAGCGCCTTCTTTAACCTTGACTATAATTCCCTCCGTCTTCAGTCTAGTCTTAAGAGCAGCCACGTATTCACTGAACTTAGCGCGCGGGCTGATTTGTCCTAGAGACTTGACTGCTTTCTTGAATGAATCTTCGGCTTTGC
>JAHPZR010035244.1:12500-17500 GCA_019787425.1 Platygyra sinensis
ATGTCGTTACATCAAGCTTGAAAAACATAAGCTCGATCAGATAGCTGAAAGAAAAATTAGAATTTCACTAGACAACGGTGTATAGCTTTCTCGAAGTAAAGCTACAGCGTCTCTGAAGAAAAAGGTACGAGGGCAAATATGATATCAGTTCTGTACTCTCAAACAGTTGTTTACGGAGGTGTCAAAATCCACGAAGTAACACACAGATAACAGCGGAAATCATGTAGACTTTTGACCTCTAAAAATTTGCCATGGCACAGTCTAACGGCTCAACTCTTCTTAAAATTCCTCCTTATAACACAGCATGAAGTGCCCTTCATAAACACGAGTGAAGCGACAAAAAGGTCGAGTAACCGAACAGTGAACGGCAAATGTACAGATGTCACAAACCGTCGAAGTCGTGTAGGCTTGTTAACCCCATTTTACACAAACCACCGCTACAATTACAAGACGCCAGATTTGTTTTAGTGAGTATTTTCCCTGTCCCGCATATTTACGGACTCAATAATGCATAATTACCGATCGAACCAATCAGCGCTTGTGACCAGATTGGGACAGATTTTCGTCATCAGTATGGAATTTTCTGCGGTGAATCGCAGACGTCCTTCACGCGAAACGCCACTCGGGCCGGGAGCGAAGAAGGACGGCTGTTTTCGCAGGCTATTCAAACGGTGGCACAGAAATTTGCGATACAATGTCAGTAACTCAGTGCTCGTTACGAAGTTTTAATTTTGTCCACTTGCTACTCGAATTTGCGGTGGATTCCTTCCTAAATCCTCCATATAGCCCTTATTCCAAAGTTGACTCTAAACATTAAATATTATAACTTTCTTTTGAGATGGTAATCATACCAGTTCTCCTCCGGACAATAAACAACTATTGGATGAGGTTGAGCATGATATCATGAATTATCAAAACCGAGGTCTGTGTTATCTGCCTCAGCCTTCGGCTTCGGCAGATAACACAGACACAGACACAGACATCATGCGAAGACCGAATTCAATAATTGTTTTATTATACATTTTTCTCATAATTCGGCTTTTGCTTCGGGTAGAAGACACAGGACACTAAACAAAAGAACGCCGCTAAACTGAACCTAATGTCTCCATTCCTCGTTCTTTTGTCCTTTTGTCTTCTATTGTTGTACGTCAGCTGTGTCTTCTACACGAAGTAAGAGCCCATAATTCATCTTCAGAAACAGAAGCGAAGCGTTCAGCCATTTTGTTTCCGAGGAGAACACTCCAAGGGGCTTAGTAACCAGGCAGACGTTGAACTTGACATGATAAATGCAATATCTGCAGCAGATATTGCATTTATCATGTCAAGTTCACAAGCTATTGTGAACTGATTGAATGCTCTCGACCAATCAGATTTTTCATAGTGAGTCTGATGTATAATAATATATGTTATCATGCGCGTTGCGTGCGCGCGCGTTCCTTAGGCCGCTACCACAATTAAAACGCTGATGAAAACGGAGACTTTTGGAAACGTTTTTAAAAGTGGAACCTTTCTAAAAACGCATCGTTTTAAAAACCCTCCATTTCTAGTGTGAACAGGTGAAAACGGAGGGTTTTGGAAACGGTGCCGAAAAAAAGCGTCATATACCGTCGTTTCCAAAAGCATTTTAGGGCATTTTAGCTGTCAATCAATCAATTAATCAATCAACTTTATTTATCCTCTAATTTATAGAGTAGCACTCAAGTGGACGATAAGAGAAAATGTAACAAAGAAAAGTATACTACTAATTCGCAATCCGCCAGTGTGGAGATCACAAAAGACGAGAAAGAAGATGAGGCAGGCAAAGAAAAAGCGAAAGTCCTTGAGTTCAAAAAGTTCGACATTCCAGAGTTGGATTGCATCTTCAGCGATTTCAAGACAACTTTTGACCCGTTCGTTGAAAATCGCGAAGAGATGAGCAAAGCCGAAGATTCATTCAAGAAAGCAGTCAAGTCTCTAGGACAAATCAGCCCGCGCGCTAAGTTCAGTGAATACGTGGCTGCTCTTAAGACTAGACTGAAGACGGAGGGAATTATAGTCAAGGTTAAAGAAGGCGCTGCGACCATTTACCAAGAGGGAAAGAAGACAGTTAAAGGGATCTCTGATGCAGTGGCTGCCGTAAATGCCATGCTTAAGTTGGCTAAAGATTTAAAGGCAATGCCGCTGACCATTGCAAGTGGCAGCGAGGATGCAGTTAAGAGGGCTGGCGAACTGGGTGTGCTAGGAATTCTGAAACGAGAAATGAAAAGCATGTGGGATTTGGGCAAAATCCCGAAGCTAAGGAAAGCGTTCAGCAATAATGTGAAGCAAGTGAAAAGTGCCCCTGAAATGGTGAGGGAGTTTTACCTAAAAACCAAGGAGATCATTCTTGAAATTTATCACGCCTTTGCCGATGAAGAAGATCAGAGAAAAATGGAAGAGGAGCTGGCTGAGGGTGATGATACTGCAAAAGGAGAGGAGAAAAAGGAGAAGGGCGCGACTGGAGAAAGTGATTCCAAGGAAAAAGGCAAGAAAGAGAAGGACAAGAAAGACAAAGATAACGAAGAATTTCATAAGAAGCTCGAGTTCGAGTCAGTTGGTCTTGATGATATCGACAACGTGTTCACCTCCCTCGCGTCCGCGATTAATCCTTTCGTGGAAACGCGCGAGCGCGTTCAAGCTGCGAGAGAATCCTTTGAGAATATTGTTAAGGCGATCTGCAAACTTGACGCAAAGAAGGAGCTCAAGGATTACATCAAAGAGTTGAAGAAAGACGCCAAGGAGGGAAACATAACAATCTATATCGACGAGACGGATGGCGAGATCAAGGTAAAGTCCATCGAGGGCGTTAAACCTCCTAAGCTGTACCGTGATGCGGTGCAAGCGCTCCGGAACCTCAAATCGGCCGGAAGTGAAACTGTGGAACTTGAACCAGACGTGCAGCATGGGATCGGGGAGTGCATCGAACGAGTAACACAGATCGATCTACAGCGTGACTTCCACAGCCTGTTGAAGAAGATGAGCGATGTATTCACGCTGCCAGGGAAGATCAAAAAGTTCAACGACAATCGCAAGAAGGCACAAGAAATCCCAGGCATTGTCAAAGAGTTCTGTTTGTACGTAAAGCGCCTTCTAACTGATATCTTAGAAGCACTGACCGGTGAAAAAGATGCTGACACAGCGGACAAGAAAGACGAGGACAATGGGGAAGAAGGGAACAAAAGCTCAGTTGAGGGTGGGCCCGTGGACAAGAATGACAGCGGCAAAGCAGAGGAGAAGACTGCAGCAGACATGCAAGGATGAGCCCTCGGGGGACGAAAACTATGTCAGCGCAGAATCTTAGGACGACCAAAGACGGAGCTTGACAAGCAACACGAACTATGTTGAAAATATCAATAGTATTGAATGAAATAGAAATATCGACAGCTAAGTTTCCTGACAGCAGTTTTCTAGAGATCAGTAAGAAATTAAAGCATTGCATAAAACATAGACTCGTGACAAAGAAAATATCACCTCGATCAGCATAAGCTAAAATCATCATTCTTGGTCTTCGATATGTTCATTTTACTTTTTAGCACTCAACAATATTTTTGTGAATGTGTCATTTTATGAATATGGAATTTTATTAACGTGTACTTTACGAATTTTGAAGTTTAGGTCAAATGATTTGTTACGAAATGCTAAATGGAGTGAGTCAGGACAACCATCCAAGTGCCAAATTTGGAATCCGAAATATTCTTTTGACTGAAGTTCTGCGTGAACATAATTGAAGTACAGGTTGTACAGAAAATTAACGAATATAGCTAGAACGATAATTTTTTCGCAGTAGTGATCAGAACTGAAGAAAAAGGAGACTTATGTTAGCGAAAAATCATTTTTTATATATTTTCATTCTCGTTTTGTTTTTTAATTAAAAATCGTTGAAAGGATGAGCTTCTTGCCATATCACCGCGGTTTGACTAAGTTACTTACACAGGCGCACACAGCCAAATTACTAGTGAAGTGACAGAGATCTCTTGCATGACGTTGTGGACGAAAGGCTAACAAGAAGTAACAAGGTCACTGACTCTTAGCTGCATATAAAGCTACTTTACAGGTCAAGAAATGAAATAAATTACCATGAATAATTCTAAAATGCATAACTTCTGTTAAAATCGATAAAATTTAAAAATACATAAGAATAAGGGACCGGTCATTATTTATCGCCTTGGGGGGTGGGGAAGTGGAGGATTTTGAGGGAGATCATTGGATTTTTAGGATGAGAGAAGGGGGTTCAGTCATAACTGAGAGCCCAAAAGGGAAGATCACTAAATGCCACATGCCCGTACAAACATGGTGGACGGCTATTTGGCACTCTAGCTAAAAAAAACTTTGTGTTTCTCAAGCACGTGGGATGGTTAGTTGTTGGTATGTTAACTGACATCAGTCACAGGGAAGAAAAACGGAATTCTACCAGCTGTAAAATCGAATGTAGCCACCTGTTCAGGTCCTTAAAATTTGTACAAATATAACAATACATTAAGACTTACAGACTGAGACGTTTCAAGAAGAAAATAAGATTTAAAAAGGTGAAACAGCGCTACTTGCTAAATCTAATTGTATGATAATAAGCAACACATTTTCCGTAAAACTTTGGCCCCCAAAATTTAGGGTGGCTCTGAATCCCACTCAGAATTTTTTTAAACTCTGCCAAAAATTGCGCCTTATCATGCTTATCAAATTTTGATAATATAACTAGTAATAGTTCTCACTAAATCTGCCCCCGCTTCTATTTTATCCCTTAAGGGTATAAAATTCTTATAAAATTCCACTGCGTATAACGAAACTATTATTGTATGAACTGAAAATTTATATTTTTTTGTTAACTATATCGCTCATGCTTTTCAAGTAACTTGAGCATCTTATCACAAATATGATCCAAAGATTCAACTAAGTTTATAACTAAACCAACACATTCTGTTAAACTCATTCTATCACATGATATTCTTTACATAATACTAGCGCGAAGTGCATTCTGGAAAAAA
>JAHPZR010035245.1:0-20000 GCA_019787425.1 Platygyra sinensis
ATAACAGGATTCATTGATAGCTATGCTATCGGTTTTTGGCCGAAACTTTGCCAAACATTACGTGCGAGGGTTTCACTCGAGAAGTGTTTTTCTTCCACAAAGAGTTACTTCAAATTTCCCTATCGTCTCATTTTATTCTTATAATTACTTTCACGTTTTACTTGAACATTTTTATTTTCCTTTATAAAAGCAAACCATTCCTTTAAATGATTTGCAAAGCGAGGAATTACAAATTCAAATGGTTGTTGTTCTCTGACGGTCACTCGATATGCTCACCAATTGATTTGTTTTACTGGCCATGTTATCTGTTCATGTACTTTGGATGGTGGATAGGTTTTCGTTCTCACTCTCCACTGAGGTCAGGAGATCGCTGAGCACTTTTTCGTGCTCGTTAAAGTCATCTGACTACAAAAGCGCATGGTTTATTTTAAAAAAACCTTTGCTATTCGTTATTTTGATCAGTTGAAAGCCTGCTCTCGTCTTGTGAGTAATTTCTATCCCTTGATTCGAAGTTTTTTAGTGCAATAAAAGAACAAATATGTTTGAAATAAATTAAGTCCTAAGGACAGGAACTTCGATATCAGAATCGCCCTTGACTTGATAGGGTAATTCTAAAGGAAAGGAGATAAATGTGAAAGAAATTAAGTCAATGCGGTTATCATTTATCTGTATTGTGTACATAACACATTCAGATAATTGTTGGAACTCATTACAGTCGTGATGAACAGCTCAAGTTTTCCACCTAAATAAACTTAAAGATTATCCGTAAATTAATGACTGCTCTTTAATTTATGCTGTATCATGCAACCGTGACCGATTCCTAAAGATCTTTTTGACCATCCTTGCAATAACATGGCCGTTTCAAATATCACGAGTTGGCTAACCTTTTGATTTTAGTTGCAGGTGGCTGGACTGTCTGGGGAAACTGGGGCGAGTGCAGCAAAAAATGTTTAAAGACAAGAACAAGAACTTGCACCAGGCCTCCTCCATCTAATAATGGCAGAAACTGCATTGGTTCTTCATTACAAAATAAAAACTGCACTTTCGATGAATGTGTGGGTAGGTAAAAGAACTTTATATGAAACGAATAAGGTGGTGTCTGATCCGTCAAGCGAACTAGAAATTCAACAAAAACCAAATAAACAGACGAAGCCAGAAAATGTTGTTGACCTGCCCGCCCAGGAGTTTGACGCTTGACGCTTGTTACATTTTAAAATTGCCTGTCAGTAAAATAGTGACAATGTCTTGGTGAATAAACAACTAAGTTGACAGACTAAGCTGCCAGTACGTTTTGCATCTTTACCCTAAATTTCAATTCCACTCGCCAGTCTTACTAATCAAGTACATTTCAACAGTTCTTGCGGTTTATATATTAGATAAGAACAGGAGCCATTATCAAATGATAAGAAAGCTTGCTTATGTTTCAGTACAACTAACAAATAATTTTTTTTGCTTTTGACCCTGACGACAAGAGCTTTAACAATAAGTAAATAATACTAAGGTAAGACGCATTGCGGTAGAACTTAATTAGAATTCTCTCACTGGTGGGTTCTTTCGCTCATGTCGGAGAGTTTACAACAGCTTTTCAACTGTTTGGTTTCGAAATCACTCTCTACTCGAGAAGTGTCTTGAAAATTGGGAGAAGACCTTGCTTTTTGCCGGCGTAGACAATGTTCATGTTTGTTCTTTGTCTTTGTGCTGTAATTGGTATGTTGAATGCATTTTTTTTAGCCATTGCAAGAGTTGTTTGTTTTTTAACGAAACGATTCTTACTATTGAGAATTAGTAAAAAAATGGTTAGAGAGGCCGTCTTGCATGATCGAAGAAAATTAGTTTGCCAGCGAAGGAAATACGTGTGTTGAGTAGACATGTTACGTTACAGCACTTGGCTAAGATTGTAAGTGATAGAGTCTCCGCTCATGATCCTTGCTACAGAGGTATTTGAAAACTAACACAGACTGAGAGGTCTTATAGGTGCTCAGTCAGAATGCTTAATTAATTTTAAGATCTGCTGCTTTATTCAGAACTAACGGAAATTACCAAATGGGAGAGCACCATAGCCAATGATGCCTTTTTCTCCTACATGACTACTTAAGAAGTTCTGAAAGTTTCCTAAGAATTCATTAGTGGTGAACACATGAAAGAAATGCACAAATGTTTATTTTGGAACATATAAAAGGTTGCATAAATGCTATCGTCCAACACAGTCTCCAGACAACAAAACTGTCACTGACAACCATTTTGATATGTTCACTAGGGGTTTTACTAACGTTTGGTCGCTAGGCATAGTGGCAACCCCGCTCTCTAGTCTGATGGACATCCT
This sequence comes from Platygyra sinensis, assembly GCA_019787425.1. NCBI lineage: Eukaryota > Metazoa > Cnidaria > Anthozoa > Scleractinia > Merulinidae > Platygyra > Platygyra sinensis. The sequence goes on from JAHPZR010035245.1 coordinate 2,324, forward strand.
CTAATATTATGGACACTAGGCTCTTACCGATAGTGCTCGTAAAAAAAGCATTAAATGCTCAAAGCAGTGCTTGTTTTTTGCCAAAAAAGTGCTAAAATAATGCTATTTTTTTAAAAAAAAGTGCTCGCTTTATTATCCTGGATATTGCTGAATCCGATCATGTATGCTTGTGTTTTTTGCATCACAGTTCCATTGGACACCCACTAATACCTACAACCACTTATTACGGACAGCCTTGTTTTTCTCGACCATAAGCTCACGTTTTCTTTCAGTTTCATTAACTTGCTTAGCACGACTCAGGTTAATGCGAACAACGGACACTTCTTTGTGATCTGACTGTGAACTCTGATACAATGTTAACCTGGCTTTACGGACTCTAGGTTCTCGGCTCTGTACAGTGTATATTTTCATTTGTCACGATTAAGCTGATTGTGTCCCGTAATAATATGAAAGTCTTTCGAGTAGATGATCAGTGCCATTACAAATCACTGTAGCTGACTTTAGTTTAAAGCTTTGTTTTTATGTAATGACTTACTAATTTTCTACGTGCATAATTTGATCTCAGGAGGTAATGGAGGAGGTGGAAAACATGAAAATGGACTTGGAATCAGTAGCGACTCTAGCGAGGTAGGCTCAGGGTACGCAGAATTGTCGACGTGGTCTCTGTGGACCAAATGGAGCGATTGCACCAGCAGTTGCGGCGAGGGAAGCAAGAGGTTCCGACATCGTACGTGCGGTAACGTCATCAATGGAATACACCAGAAGTGTTCGGGAAACAGTTTACAGATTGAATCTTGCACAGTTCCACCATGCTGAAACAGATCAAGCTTTTAGCTCAAGAGCTTTCTACAGTCCACTTTTTCTGAAATTATAGTGCTAACTGACTTGAGGAAAAAACCCTGGAATTCAATACAGTAAGCGGTTGATACGAATTCAAAATTAAGCTTTGACGAAGTGTTTCTCGTGTCTTCATTTTATTCTGAAATTTATTCATGTTTCGTATAGTTTAAAATTAGTCAGAGTCAAAGGATAGGGTACCAAAAACAATATGCTCGGATATTTGTCCGCGGACATTATCTGTTCCTCGAAGCTTACTGTTTTCCTCGAGCTACGCTCTCAGAAAACTGTTCGCTTCTCGGAACAGATAATGTCCGTGGACAAATATCCGAGCATATTTTACATCCTCGGTTCAAAATTGGATAAACAATTCGGAAGATCATTAATATATAACAGGAATAGCAGTGGTCCTAGAATCGTCCCCTGGGGGACACCACAAGTTAGTGAACGATTATTAGATAACGACCCATTAATAGAACACATTTGTGTGCGATTGTCTAAGTATGACTCAAACCAGTTATATGCATTTCCACATATGCCGTAGTGGCTTAACTTGGATAAAAGGATCTTGTGATCAACTGTGTCGAAAGCCTTTTTTAAATCAAGAAAAACGACAGCGTTGACTTTGCCACGATCAATATTATACGCCCAAGTGTCCGTGGCTTCAAGGAGGGCCGTAACAGTTGAGTGGGTAGAGCGAAAACCTGATTGATATTTACAGATGATACTGTGCTCCTCTAAATAGGCATATAATTGGTCATAGACAATTCTTTCGAACACTTTGGCTACGACTGAAATCACAGAAATTGGACGATAATTGTTAACATCGTTTCTATCGCCTACTTTAAAAAGCAACTCAAGAGAAAATGGCGTCCCGGTTTGCATCCGTGACAAGTGAAGAAATCATCCAAATTAATGTTTTGTGGTTTATATATCTCACTGTTTTAGTATATACTAAAACAACTATTCACCGAAGTGGAGGTGGCTAGCGTCGGGTATCCACCGCTAGCCACCTCCACTTCGGTGAATAGTTGTTAATTATTATATGGCAAGGTAGTTCTGATTGGTTCTTTCTTGGTCGGGATATCGCCATACGGACCGTTTCTATGGAAACAGTCATAACTTGGGTATTTTTTGTTTTCGAAAGCCAACAAATTCAAACCAAGCATGGCACGAGTGCCACATAATAATAAACTGCTTACTAACCTACATTGCTCGAGCCGCGCTGGGGAATATTGGCCCTTGGTCGTTTTTTCTATGCGCTCGGTCCGTACTGCCACGACCTCGGGCCAATATTCCCCAATACTATAAGGCCCTTGCGCTCGGTTAGTAAGAGGTTATCACTGACCGAGCTTGTTTGGTCAAGATATGTGTTACTGACCAAGTGTGAGGTCACGATGGCTGGATATTGGCCAAGTTCATTTTTTTTGCGTGTTTATGGACCGAGATGGAGTCGAGGTCCATACACTCCCAAAAAAAACGAGGCCAATATCCAGACATCTTAACCGAAGACGCTTGGACAATAAAGGATTTATTATATGGCTTTCCGGGAGATTTTTCTTGCGGGACACAGCGGGAAGTCCCGAGCGGGCAAGATAGCTCCATCCCGCTCGCTCGGGTAGCCAATCACAGCGCGAGATTCGGTTCTTCATCTAGCCGGGTCACGGAGCTAGCCATATAATAAGGCTGAAAATTGGCCAAGTTCTTTCTTTGTGTGCCAAGGTTCATAAACACCCCAAAAATAACGAGGCCAATATCACGTTTTCTTAACCAAACAAGCTTGGTATTGCGCAAAGAGAACAAAGTGAGTTATCCCGAGCAGGCAACATAACACCATCTTGCCCTCTCGGGTAGCCAATCACAACGGAGGATATTCCGTTCATCTTGCCCACTCACCGAGATGGCCATTTTTTTGGTGACCCTTTTTATCCCCAGCAATTTGTGTGGGCCTGGAGAGAGTTCAAGAGCACGTATCCAGACCCTGCGATCACTAAATAGGACGCTTCCAATCGCCCCCTTTTTCATTACTCAGCATTTCCAAATTAAGGAAACGCCTGAGTTGAAATTTCGGCTTTAATTTGTTAGTTTTTTTTTTTCGTTCAGCCACAGTTTGCAAGTCCTTAACACGCATGCGCGAGGATTTGACTCTGACGAGCACATGGCATGGTGTTATGGCGGACGAAGAAAAGTTTATGCAGTGGAAGATCAGCACAAATACTGTGTATAATACGCTCAAAACGGATACCAAATATTCACACAGCGTTCGTGGTAGACCCACACTAAAAGATGAGGAGTGCCGGTTTTGGAACGGGTTGGTCCGCAAACTTACGCGAAATCTCTTTATGAGCGAACATTTGAGTGAACCTACAATCTTGGACAGAATAAAATGAGAAATAAAACCACCCCTCCCCCGAATCAATGATGAACTCGCGGTCTAACCAAAGCGCGCCATTTTTTCCATCACTGAAATGGGGGGAGGGGTGGTCTTAATTTCTCATTTATTTTGTCCAAGATTGTAGCTTTCATCGAGAATAATGCGATATCAACTGAGCTATCTAATGTTAATTGAGAGAAGCATAAACTAAAACCTCATCGTGTATGTAGACGCGATCGTGCATGAATCAAGCAGATTAGCTATGCACGTATTTTTTCATGTACTGTTATGTAAATGCTAAAAATATTTTTAGGAAAACGAAGTTTAACCTCGCCTATTGATCAAATGTTGTTCGTATGAATTGTTTTTGAAAAAGCGCGGGGCTCGTTCGTTTTGCCGATGTTTGTTCCGAAATGAATATTTAATCAGTGGCGTGTAACTTAACACCCTGGAAAGTACTCCCAAGTAGACTCTGTGACCCCCTTTCCGCAGTATGATATTAAGCGGTCACATTGCGCCTAGGTTTGCTTCCGATAAGCACTCCATTTTGCTTGCGGTTGACCCAACCCGGGAAAACGTCTTCACACTACATAACAAATATATTTTCCGCTTACTGTAAACGTAAGTAGTAACCCTGCACCTCCACCATACCGAGACAAAAACAGTTACAAGATATACCCATAATTACGAAACAAGAATTTTAAAAAAAATTAAAACCGCGCTTTTTTAACTCTTGCGCTCACAAAAACATACGTAATATTTAGCAACAACGTTTTGCAAGAAAACATTACCCGGAAACAATTTAAAAGATGGTTAGGAGTTGTTTCATATCTCAAACCGCCCTGGATACCTTGTGATGCGTACACAAAGTAAATACTGATTATAGGCCTAAGCACTGAAAATACTGATTAGGGTTAGGGTTAATGCAAGGGGTTAATGGTTAGTAGACTGCAAAACAGTCGTTTTCGGACGTTTTCGGAAGGCGCGAAGCGCCGTTAGCGTGATCCTCGCGCCAGACCTTTCGTTCGAATATGGACCGTCGCAAAAAATACGACTGTTTTGCAGTCTAAATGGTTAGCTTCTTTATAGCGTTCGGGTTTTCGATATCGTACTTAAATTAAACCTTGTGCCGGTAGCGTTTCTTCGGTGGTCTAGTGGTTAGAGTGAAAGACTGCCGAGCTAGTGCCCCGGGTTCAAGTCCACCTCGTCACTACAAAATTTTTTTTTCCTTTAAAATTGAAGAGACTTCCACTTTGACAACATTTGTTGAGCAGAAACTAAGTCTCTGTGTCAAGAAACTTAGAAATTTCATGCAAGTGTACGATTCTAGGACCACTGCTATTCCTGTTATATATTAATGATCTTCCGAAATGTTTATCCAATTGTGAACCGAGGATGTAAAATATGCTCGGATATTTGTCCACGGACATTATCTGTTCCGAGAAGCGAACAGTTTTCTGAGAGCGTAGCTCGAGGAAAACTGTAAGCTTCGAGGAACAGATAATGTCCGCGGACAAATATCCGAGCTTATTGTGTTTGGTACCCTATCCTTTGACTCTGACTAATTTTAAACTATACGAAACATGAATAAATTTCAGAATAAAATGAAGACACGAGAAACACTTCGTCAAAGCTTAATTTTGATTCGTATCAACCGCTTACTGTATTGAATTCCAGGGTTTTTTTCCTCAAGTCAGTTAGCACTATAATTTCAGAAAAAAGTGGACTGAGAAAGCGTTTGAAAGTTCCTTCCCTACTCTTGAGCTAAAAGCTTGATCTGTTTCAGCATGGTGGAACTGTGCAAGATTCAATCTGTAAACTGTTTCCCGAACACTTCTGGTGTATTCCATTGATGACGTTACCGCACGTACGATGTCGGAACCTCTTGCTTCCCTCGCCGCAACTGCTTGTGCAATCGCTCCATTTGGTCCACAGAGACCACGTCGACAATTCTGCGTGCCCTGAGCCTACCTCGCTAGAGTCGCTACTGATTCCAAGTCCATTTTCATGTTTTCCACCTCCTCCATTACCTCCTGAGATCAAATTATGCACGTAGAAAATTAGTAAGTCATTACATAAAAACAAAGCTTTTAAACTAAAGTCAGCTACAGTGATTTGTAATGGCACTGATCATCTACTCGAAAGACTTTCATATTATTACGGGACACAATCAGCTTAATCGTGACAAATGAAAATATACACTGTACAAAGCCAAGAACCTAGAGTCCGTAAAGCCAGGTTAACATTGTATCAGAGTTCACAGTCAGATCACAAAGAAGTGTCCGTTGTTCGCATTAACCTGAGTCGTGCTAAGCAAGTTAATGAAACTGAAAGAAAACGTGAGCTTATGGTCGAGAAAAAACAAGGCTGTCCGTAATAAGTGGTTGTAGGTATTAGTGGGTGTCCAATGGAACTGTGATGCAAAAAACACAAGCATACATGATCGGATTCAGCAATACCAGGAGAATAAAGCGAGCATTTTTATGTAACCACGAGCACTTTTTTTTAAAAAAAATAGCATTATTTTAGCACTTTTTTGGCAAAAAACAAGCACTGCTTTAAGCATTTAATGCTTTTTTTACGAGCACTATCGGTAAGAGCCTAGTGTCCATAATATTAGTGGATGTCCATCAGACTAGAGAGCGGGGTTTGCCACTATGCCTAGCGACCAAACGTTAGTAAAGCCCCTAGTGAACATATCAAAATGGTTGTCAGTGACAGTTTTGTTGTCTGGAGACTGTGTTGGACGATAGCATTTATGCAACCTTTTATATGTTCCAAAATAAACATTTGTGCATTTCTTTCATGTATTCACCACTGATGAATTCTTAGGAAACTTTCAGAACTTCTTAAGTAGTCATGTAGGAGAAAAAGGCATCATGGCTATGGTGCTCTCCCATTGGTAATTTCCGTTAGTTCTGAATAAAGCAGCAGATCTTAAAATTAATTAAGCATTCTGACTGAGCACCTATAAGACCTCTCAGTCTCTCAGTTGTGCTAGTTTTCAAATACCTCTGTAGCAAGGATCATGAGCGGAGACTCTATCACTTACAATCTTAGCCAAGTGCTGTAACGTAACATGTCTACTCAACACACGTATTTCCTTCGCTGGCAAACTAATTTTCTTCGATCATGCAAGACGGCCTCTCTAACTATTTTTTTTACTAATTCTCAATAGTAAGAATCGTTTCGTTAAAAAACAAACAACTCTTGCAATGGCCTAAAAAAAATGCATTCAACAATACCAATTACAGCACAAAGACAAAGAGAAAACAAACATGAACCATTGTCTACGCCCGGCAAAAAGCAAGGGTCTTCTCCCAATTTTCAAGACACTTTCTCGAGTAGAGAGTGATTTCGAAACCCAACAGTTGAAAAAGCTGTTGTAAACTCTCCGACTGGAGCGAAAGAACCCACAGTGAGAGAATTCTAATTAAGTTCTACCGCAATGCGTCTTAGCTTAGTCTTATTTACCTTATTGTTAAAGCTCTTGTCGTCAGGGTCAAAAGCAAAAAAAAATTATTTGTTAGTTGTACTGAAACATAAGCAAGCTTTTCTTATCATTTTGATAATGGCTCCTGTTCTTATCTAATGAAACCGCAAGAACTGTTGAAATAGGAGCCATTATCAAATGATAAGAAAAGCTTGCTTATGTTTCAGTACAACTAACAAATAATTTTTTTTTGCTTTTGACCCTGACGACAAGAGCTTTAACAATAAGGTAAATAAGACTAAGCTAAGACGCATTGCGGTAGAACTTAATTAGAATTCTCTCACTGTGGGTTCTTTCGCTCCAGTCGGAGAGTTTACAACAGCTTTTTCAACTGTTGGGTTTCGAAATCACTCTCTACTCGAGAAAGTGTCTTGAAAATTGGGAGAAGACCCTTGCTTTTTGCCGGGCGTAGACAATGGTTCATGTTTGTTTTCTCTTTGTCTTTGTGCTGTAATTGGTATTGTTGAATGCATTTTTTTTAGGCCATTGCAAGAGTTGTTTGTTTTTTAACGAAACGATTCTTACTATTGAGAATTAGTAAAAAAAATAGTTAGAGAGGCCGTCTTGCATGATCGAAGAAAATTAGTTTGCCAGCGAAGGAAATACGTGTGTTGAGTAGACATGTTACGTTACAGCACTTGGCTAAGATTGTAAGTGATAGAGTCTCCGCTCATGATCCTTGCTACAGAGGTATTTGAAAACTAGCACAACTGAGAGACTGAGAGGTCTTATAGGTGCTCAGTCAGAATGCTTAATTAATTTTAAGATCTGCTGCTTTATTCAGAACTAACGGAAATTACCAATGGGAGAGCACCATAGCCATGATGCCTTTTTCTCCTACATGACTACTTAAGAAGTTCTGAAAGTTTCCTAAGAATTCATCAGTGGTGAATACATGAAAGAAATGCACAAATGTTTATTTTGGAACATATAAAAGGTTGCATAAATGCTATCGTCCAACACAGTCTCCAGACAACAAAACTGTCACTGACAACCATTTTGATATGTTCACTAGGGCTTTACTAACGTTTGGTCGCTAGGCATAGTGGCAAACCCCGCTCTCTAGTCTGATGGACATCCACTAATATTATGGACACTAGGCTCTTACCGATAGTGCTCGTAAAAAAAGCATTAAATGCTTAAAGCAGTGCTTGTTTTTTGCCAAAAAAGTGCTAAAATAATGCTATTTTTTTTAAAAAAAAGTGCTCGTGGGTTACATAAAAATGCTCGCTTTATTCTCCTGGTATTGCTGAATCCGATCATGTATGCTTGTGTTTTTTGCATCACAGTTCCATTGGACACCCACTAATACCTACAACCACTTATTACGGACAGCCTTGTTTTTTCTCGACCATAAGCTCACGTTTTCTTTCAGTTTCATTAACTTGCTTAGCACGACTCAGGTTAATGCGAACAACGGACACTTCTTTGTGATCTGACTGTGAACTCTGATACAATGTTAACCTGGCTTTACGGACTCTAGGTTCTTGGCTTTGTACAGTGTATATTTTCATTTGTCACGATTAAGCTGATTGTGTCCCGTAATAATATGAAAGTCTTTCGAGTAGATGATCAGTGCCATTACAAATCACTGTAGCTGACTTTAGTTTTAAAGCTTTGTTTTTATGTAATGACTTACTAATTTTCTACGTGCATAATTTGATCTCAGGAGGTAATGGAGGAGGTGGAAAACATGAAAATGGACTTGGAATCAGTAGCGACTCTAGCGAGGTAGGCTCAGGGCACGCAGAATTGTCGACGTGGTCTCTGTGGACCAAATGGAGCGATTGCACAAGCAGTTGCGGCGAGGGAAGCAAGAGGTTCCGACATCGTACGTGCGGTAACGTCATCAATGGAATACACCAGAAGTGTTCGGGAAACAGTTTACAGATTGAATCTTGCACAGTTCCACCATGCTGAAACAGATCAAGCTTTTAGCTCAAGAGTAGGGAAGGAACTTTCAAACGCTTTCTCAGTCCACTTTTTTCTGAAATTATAGTGCTAACTGACTTGAGGAAAAAAACCCTGGAATTCAATACAGTAAGCGGTTGATACGAATCAAAATTAAGCTTTGACGAAGTGTTTCTCGTGTCTTCATTTTATTCTGAAATTTATTCATGTTTCGTATAGTTTAAAATTAGTCAGAGTCAAAGGATAGGGTACCAAACACAATAAGCTCGGATATTTGTCCGCGGACATTATCTGTTCCTCGAAGCTTACAGTTTTCCTCGAGCTACGCTCTCAGAAAACTGTTCGCTTCTCGGAACAGATAATGTCCGTGGACAAATATCCGAGCATATTTTACATCCTCGGTTCAAAATTGGATAAACAATTCGGAAGATCATTAATATTAACAGAATTGGAAGTCTCTTCAATTTTAAAGGAAAAAAAAATTTTGTAGTGACGAGGTGGACTTGAACCCGGGGCACTAGCTCGGCAGTCTTTCACTCTAACCACTAGACCACCGAAGAAACGCTACCGGCACAAGGTTTAATTTAAGTACGATATCGAAAACCCGAACGCTATAAAGAAGCTAACCATTTAGACTGCAAAACAGTCGTATTTTTTGCGACGGTCCATATTCGAACGAAAGGTCTGGCGCGAGGATCACGCTAACGGCGCTTCGCGCCTTCCGAAAACGTCCGAAAACGACTGTTTTGCAGTCTACTAACCATTAACCCCTTGCATTAACCCTAACCCTAATCAGTATTTTCAGTGCTTAGGCCTATAATCAGTATTTACTTTGTGTACGCATCACAAGGTATCCAGGGCGGTTTTGAGATATGAAACAACTCCTAACCATCTTTTAAATTGTTTCCGGGTAATGTTTTCTTGCAAAACGTTGTTGCTAAATATTACGTAATGTTTTTTGTGAGCGCAAGAGTTAAAAAAGCGCGGTTTTAATTTTTTTAAAATTCTTGTTTCGTAATTATGGGTATATCTTGTAACTGTTTTTGTCTCGGTATGGTGGAGGTGCAGGGTTACTACTTACGTTTACAGTAAGCGGAAAATATATTTGTTATGTAGTGTGAAGACGTTTTCCCGGGTTGGGTCAACCGCAAGCAAAATGGAGTGCTTATCGGAAGCAAACCTAGGCGCAATGTGACCGCTTAATATCATACTGCGGAAAGGGGGTCACAGAGTCTACTTGGGAGTACTTTCCAGGGTGTTAAGTTACACGCCACTGATTAAATATTCATTTCGGAACAAACATCGGCAAAACGAACGAGCCCCGCGCTTTTTCAAAAACAATTCATACGAACAACATTTGATCAATAGGCGAGGTTAAACTTCGTTTTCCTAAAAATATTTTTAGCATTTACATAACAGTACATGAAAAAATACGTGCATAGCTAATCTGCTTGATTCATGCACGATCGCGTCTACATACACGATGAGGTTTTAGTTTATGCTTCTCTCAATTAACATTAGATAGCTCAGTTGATATCGCATTATTCTCGATGAAAGCTACAATCTTGGACAAAATAAATGAGAAATTAAGACCACCCCTCCCCCCATTTCAGTGATGGAAAAAATGGCGCGCTTTGGTTAGACCGCGAGTTCATCATTGATTCGGGGGAGGGGTGGTTTTATTTCTCATTTTATTCTGTCCAAGATTGTAGGTTCACTCAAATGTTCGCTCATAAAGAGATTTCGCGTAAGTTTGCGGACCAACCCGTTCCAAAACCGGCACTCCTCATCTTTTAGTGTGGGTCTACCACGAACGCTGTGTGAATATTTGGTATCCGTTTTGAGCGTATTATACACAGTATTTGTGCTGATCTTCCACTGCATAAACTTTTCTTCGTCCGCCATAACACCATGCCATGTGCTCGTCAGAGTCAAATCCTCGCGCATGCGTGTTAAGGACTTGCAAACTGTGGCTGAACGAAAAAAAAAAAACTAACAAATTAAAGCCGAAATTTCAACTCAGGCGTTTCCTTAATTTGGAAATGCTGAGTAATGAAAAAGGGGGCGATTGGAAGCGTCCTATTTAGTGATCGCAGGGTCTGGATACGTGCTCTTGAACTCTCTCCAGGCCCACACAAATTGCTGGGGATAAAAAGGGTCACCAAAAAAATGGCCATCTCGGTGAGTGGGCAAGATGAACGGAATATCCTCCGTTGTGATTGGCTACCCGAGAGGGCAAGATGGTGTTATGTTGCCTGCTCGGGATAACTCACTTTGTTCTCTTTGCGCAATACCAAGCTTGTTTGGTTAAGAAAACGTGATATTGGCCTCGTTATTTTTGGGGTGTTTATGAACCTTGGCACACAAAGAAAGAACTTGGCCAATTTTCAGCCTTATTATATGGCTAGCTCCGTGACCCGGCTAGATGAAGAACCGAATCTCGCGCTGTGATTGGCTACCCGAGCGAGCGGGATGGAGCTATCTTGCCCGCTCGGGACTTCCCGCTGTGTCCCGCAAGAAAAATCTCCCGGAAAGCCATATAATAAATCCTTTATTGTCCAAGCGTCTTCGGTTAAGATGTCTGGATATTGGCCTCGTTTTTTTTGGGAGTGTATGGACCTCGACTCCATCTCGGTCCATAAACACGCAAAAAAAATGAACTTGGCCAATATCCAGCCATCGTGACCTCACACTTGGTCAGTAACACATATCTTGACCAAACAAGCTCGGTCAGTGATAACCTCTTACTAACCGAGCGCAAGGGCCTTATAGTATTGGGGAATATTGGCCCGAGGTCGTGGCAGTACGGACCGAGCGCATAGAAAAAACGACCAAGGGCCAATATTCCCCAGCGCGGCTCGAGCAATGTAGGTTAGTAAGCAGTTTATTATTATGTGGCACTCGTGCCATGCTTGGTTTGAATTTGTTGGCTTTCGAAAACAAAAAATACCCAAGTTATGACTGTTTCCATAGAAACGGTCCGTATGGCGATATCCCGACCAAGAAAGAACCAATCAGAACTACCTTGCCATATAATAATTAACAACTATTCACCGAAGTGGAGGTGGCTAGCGGTGGATACCCGACGCTAGCCACCTCCACTTCGGTGAATAGTTGTTTTAGTATATACTAAAACAGTGAGATATATAAACCACAAAACATTAATTTGGATGATTTCTTCACTTGTCACGGATGCAAACCGGGACGCCATTTTCTCTTGAGTTGCTTTTTAAAGTAGGCGATAGAAACGATGTTAACAATTATCGTCCAATTTCTGTGATTTCAGTCGTAGCCAAAGTGTTCGAAAGAATTGTCTATGACCAATTATATGCCTATTTAGAGGAGCACAGTATCATCTGTAAATATCAATCAGGTTTTCGCTCTACCCACTCAACTGTTACGGCCCTCCTTGAAGCCACGGACACTTGGGCGTATAATATTGATCGTGGCAAAGTCAACGCTGTCGTTTTTCTTGATTTAAAAAAGGCTTTCGACACAGTTGATCACAAGATCCTTTTATCCAAGTTAAGCCACTACGGCATATGTGGAAATGCATATAACTGGTTTGAGTCATACTTAGACAATCGCACACAAATGTGTTCTATTAATGGGTCGTTATCTAATAATCGTTCACTAACTTGTGGTGTCCCCCAGGGGACGATTCTAGGACCACTGCTATTCCTGTTATATATTAATGATCTTCCGAATTGTTTATCCAATTTTGAACCGAGGATGTAAAATATGCTCGGATATTTGTCCACGGACATTATCTGTTCCGAGAAGCGAACAGTTTTCTGAGAGCGTAGCTCGAGGAAAACAGTAAGCTTCGAGGAACAGATAATGTCCGCGGACAAATATCCGAGCATATTGTTTTTGGTACCCTATCCTTTGACTCTGACTAATTTTAAACTATACGAAACATGAATAAATTTCAGAATAAAATGAAGACACGAGAAACACTTCGTCAAAGCTTAATTTTGAATTCGTATCAACCGCTTACTGTATTGAATTCCAGGGTTTTTTCCTCAAGTCAGTTAGCACTATAATTTCAGAAAAAGTGGACTGTAGAAAGCTCTTGAGCTAAAAGCTTGATCTGTTTCAGCATGGTGGAACTGTGCAAGATTCAATCTGTAAACTGTTTCCCGAACACTTCTGGTGTATTCCATTGATGACGTTACCGCACGTACGATGTCGGAACCTCTTGCTTCCCTCGCCGCAACTGCTGGTGCAATCGCTCCATTTGGTCCACAGAGACCACGTCGACAATTCTGCGTACCCTGAGCCTACCTCGCTAGAGTCGCTACTGATTCCAAGTCCATTTTCATGTTTTCCACCTCCTCCATTACCTCCTGAGATCAAATTATGCACGTAGAAAATTAGTAAGTCATTACATAAAAACAAAGCTTTAAACTAAAGTCAGCTACAGTGATTTGTAATGGCACTGATCATCTACTCGAAAGACTTTCATATTATTACGGGACACAATCAGCTTAATCGTGACAAATGAAAATATACACTGTACAGAGCCGAGAACCTAGAGTCCGTAAAGCCAGGTTAACATTGTATCAGAGTTCACAGTCAGATCACAAAGAAGTGTCCGTTGTTCGCATTAACCTGAGTCGTGCTAAGCAAGTTAATGAAACTGAAAGAAAACGTGAGCTTATGGTCGAGAAAAACAAGGCTGTCCGTAATAAGTGGTTGTAGGTATTAGTGGGTGTCCAATGGAACTGTGATGCAAAAAACACAAGCATACATGATCGGATTCAGCAATATCCAGGATAATAAAGCGAGCACTTTTTTTTAAAAAAATAGCATTATTTTAGCACTTTTTTGGCAAAAAACAAGCACTGCTTTGAGCATTTAATGCTTTTTTTACGAGCACTATCGGTAAGAGCCTAGTGTCCATAATATTAGAGGATGTCCATCAGACTAGAGAGCGGGGTTGCCACTATGCCTAGCGACCAAACGTTAGTAAAACCCCTAGTGAACATATCAAAATGGTTGTCAGTGACAGTTTTGTTGTCTGGAGACTGTGTTGGACGATAGCATTTATGCAACCTTTTATATGTTCCAAAATAAACATTTGTGCATTTCTTTCATGTGTTCACCACTAATGAATTCTTAGGAAACTTTCAGAACTTCTTAAGTAGTCATGTAGGAGAAAAAGGCATCATTGGCTATGGTGCTCTCCCATTTGGTAATTTCCGTTAGTTCTGAATAAAGCAGCAGATCTTAAAATTAATTAAGCATTCTGACTGAGCACCTATAAGACCTCTCAGTCTGTGTTAGTTTTCAAATACCTCTGTAGCAAGGATCATGAGCGGAGACTCTATCACTTACAATCTTAGCCAAGTGCTGTAACGTAACATGTCTACTCAACACACGTATTTCCTTCGCTGGCAAACTAATTTTCTTCGATCATGCAAGACGGCCTCTCTAACCATTTTTTTACTAATTCTCAATAGTAAGAATCGTTTCGTTAAAAAACAAACAACTCTTGCAATGGCTAAAAAAAATGCATTCAACATACCAATTACAGCACAAAGACAAAGAACAAACATGAACATTGTCTACGCCGGCAAAAAGCAAGGTCTTCTCCCAATTTTCAAGACACTTCTCGAGTAGAGAGTGATTTCGAAACCAAACAGTTGAAAAGCTGTTGTAAACTCTCCGACATGAGCGAAAGAACCCACCAGTGAGAGAATTCTAATTAAGTTCTACCGCAATGCGTCTTACCTTAGTATTATTTACTTATTGTTAAAGCTCTTGTCGTCAGGGTCAAAAGCAAAAAAAATTATTTGTTAGTTGTACTGAAACATAAGCAAGCTTTCTTATCATTTGATAATGGCTCCTGTTCTTATCTAATATATAAACCGCAAGAACTGTTGAAATGTACTTGATTAGTAAGACTGGCGAGTGGAATTGAAATTTAGGGTAAAGATGCAAAACGTACTGGCAGCTTAGTCTGTCAACTTAGTTGTTTATTCACCAAGACATTGTCACTATTTTACTGACAGGCAATTTTAAAATGTAACAAGCGTCAAGCGTCAAACTCCTGGGCGGGCAGGTCAACAACATTTTCTGGCTTCGTCTGTTTATTTGGTTTTTGTTGAATTTCTAGTTCGCTTGACGGATCAGACACCACCTTATTCGTTTCATATAAAGTTCTTTTACCTACCCACACATTCATCGAAAGTGCAGTTTTTATTTTGTAATGAAGAACCAATGCAGTTTCTGCCATTATTAGATGGAGGAGGCCTGGTGCAAGTTCTTGTTCTTGTCTTTAAACATTTTTTGCTGCACTCGCCCCAGTTTCCCCAGACAGTCCAGCCACCTGCAACTAAAATCAAAAGGTTAGCCAACTCGTGATATTTGAAACGGCCATGTTATTGCAAGGATGGTCAAAAAGATCTTTAGGAATCGGTCACGGTTGCATGATACAGCATAAATTAAAGAGCAGTCATTAATTTACGGATAATCTTTAAGTTTATTTAGGTGGAAAACTTGAGCTGTTCATCACGACTGTAATGAGTTCCAACAATTATCTGAATGTGTTATGTACACAATACAGATAAATGATAACCGCATTGACTTAATTTCTTTCACATTTATCTCCTTTCCTTTAGAATTACCCTATCAAGTCAAGGGCGATTCTGATATCGAAGTTCCTGTCCTTAGGACTTAATTTATTTCAAACATATTTGTTCTTTTATTGCACTAAAAAACTTCGAATCAAGGGATAGAAATTACTCACAAGACGAGAGCAGGCTTTCAACTGATCAAAATAACGAATAGCAAAGGTTTTTTTAAAATAAACCATGCGCTTTTGTAGTCAGATGACTTTAACGAGCACGAAAAAGTGCTCAGCGATCTCCTGACCTCAGTGGAGAGTGAGAACGAAAACCTATCCACCATCCAAAGTACATGAACAGATAACATGGCCAGTAAAACAAATCAATTGGTGAGCATATCGAGTGACCGTCAGAGAACAACAACCATTTGAATTTGTAATTCCTCGCTTTGCAAATCATTTAAAGGAATGGTTTGCTTTTATAAAGGAAAATAAAAATGTTCAAGTAAAACGTGAAAGTAATTATAAGAATAAAATGAGACGATAGGGAAATTTGAAGTAACTCTTTGTGGAAGAAAAACACTTCTCGAGTGAAACCCTCGCACGTAATGTTTGGCAAAGTTTCGGCCAAAAACCGATAGCATAGCTATCAATGAATCCTGTTATACAGCCACCTTTGTTGCATACAAATAGTCTTTTATTTGGGAGCACTTGTTCGACTCCAAACGCGAAAGATCTGATAATAGCATTGGTAGCTCGCGAAATACCCTGGTTAGCGGAATTACCACCCAAAAATTGTTTACGACCTATCGACAGACTGACTGACGGACTGAGCGAGCGAGTAACTATTTGTTACCCAACTAACTGCTGTAACTCAGTTATAACTATTCTAGCCACGCTACGCTAGCTATCACTCGTTAAAAATGAACTGTTATCGCTGACCACTCAGTTACCCTAGGCTGGAACGACAAGGATTGTTTATCAACTGATTTGTTTTCCATGCAAGAGCGACCTGTACAGTTAGTTCATCTTCGCTACCAATGAAGCTTGTTCCGCTTGCAGGGAGATGCACATAAGGTGCTCTGCCAAATGTTCTTGTGAACATAAGACCCTGTTAAAACTGTCCTTAATTTCAAAAGAAGCTCACCAAGTACAGTACTTAGCTGAACGATTTTACCAAGATACTGAAGTGATAGTGTGTAAGATCGCAGTTAGTGTTGTAAGAGCGCAGCCCATCTCATTTTTCCGATGATTATAGTTATCGCGTTTTCAAAATTTGTATGCATTTTTTCATGTTTCAAAGTCACAAACTTCTGATCCTGCCATGATTCATTTGAGCCGATATCCGAATTTGATCACCTATCTGCGAATCGAACGTTAAATAAAACAAATCGGTCGAAATAAACATGTTGCCTGCGTACCCGGGCAGAGCACATCTTTGTTGCATTCCTTAAACATTTCCTTGAGACCCACACAAGCTTTACCACCATGGGCCGCGGGTGGCTGGGTGCATGAACGAGAACGTGTTTGAGTTCCTCCGCCACAAGTCGCACTACATTCGCTCCAGTCTCCCCACGTTGTCCAGCCACCATTCACTGGAAAGGAAAAAAAACAAATGCTTGCAGCAAGAATGTGTACAGTTGTGAAGCTAAGAATTATCTTCCTACCTGGACACATAATATCTTTGTTGCAGTCTTGTGTTATTTCTTTTAACCCAAGACAAGGTTTACCGCCATGGGCCGCGGGTGGGTTGGTGCATGAACGAGAACGCGTTTGAGTTCCTCCACCACATGACACACTACATTTGTTCCAGTTTCCCCAAGTTGTCCAACCTCCATCCACTGCGGGATAAAAATGGTAATGTTGTCACCATTAAGCTATCTGACACGCCGGGTTTTTTTTCAAATTAATCTGTGGTCAGGCTATATTGAGTATAAACTAGTAAACGTAAAGCAGCAGATGTCTCCAGATAAGAATGTTGCAGAGTGCTGGAGAGCTTTCATTCCGTATTTGGAACAACATGCTTAAGGTAACCGTGCAACTTCAGGGGTGTCTCGCGTACAAGCGATGTAGCGCGTTGGGTTTAAACTGTAGATATCTAAACCCGTATCAAATTAAAGCTTATAGGACTGGCTATCAGACTATACCAAATATTTTGAAAAATAATGAATTGTCGAATTTTTCGCGACTTCTAAATGCGAGCGCCCGAATCACCTTTTGAACGTTACATGTCAAAGCGAATTTTGTTTTTCGCTTATTCAATGTGTTCCCCCATTTCCGGGGCCAAAGCGCTAATAAAACGTGTCTGCGATTTGTCATATTCAATTTCAGTGAAAAGTTACAGAAGTTTTTTGAAATAGGATTAAAAAAAATGTGGAGTGATCGTACAAAAATCGCTCTTGAAAAAAAAGGTATTTAGAAATAAAAAATTCGGAGACCCGTTTTTGTTGTTTATATGTAAAACTAGCTACTGTCAAAATTTTAGCCTGCG
>JAHPZR010035245.1:25000-28555 GCA_019787425.1 Platygyra sinensis
AGTCTAAGATGTTTTACCTTTCACTATTGATGCAACGCTTGAGTATCTTTATGGATCAGAACATTGGAATGCTTTCACTTTGCTACTAGTAGAGTCCTCGTGTCAAGCAAGTCTAGTTGAAGTTCCCTACCTTTCATGTTTTTTGGCTGGGTGCAGGGCCAGGCACTCCATTCAATTATCATTTTCTCAAAGCAGTTTTTTCCTACCTGGACAGAACACGTCTTTGTTGCAGTCCTGTGTCATTTTCTTGAAACCCACACAAGGTTTTCCACCATGGGCCGCTGGTGGGTTGGTGCATGAGCGAGAACGGTTGTTTGAGTTCCGTCACACCACACGTTACACTACATTGTGGCTCCAGGTTTTCCCAAGTTGTCCAAGCCACCATTCACTGAAACAAAAAAAAAAAGAGTAGTGCCGGACGTGATCAATGGTCCAGACCGAGAGATAAGCTGAACCCTGTGAGCCCAAGAGGTCAAGCTGATAATTTAGGTCCCGGTGTAATTTCCTATATGTTTGCTAACGAAGCAAGGAATTCGAAAAGAAAGTTAATCCCACAGCTGGCAACATTACGGCAAATTATTTTACACTGAAACTTAATTGTGTTGTTGAATTACGGTGATCCCTCGTTCTGTGAACTTTCCTACATTAATGAGAACTAGTTCAATTCCTATTTACCTTGTGATATAGATGTCACTGATGGCTACAAGGGCGGACTGAAACGCCCTTAATTTATCTATGGCAGTTCACTGTAAGGACCATATCAGTGTTCACGTTAATGAAGATTATTGTGTGAATATTAGTGTTTACAACTGGACACATGGCACGGGGGGTCGGCATGTTACGAATCTTGTAATCATTTTCCTCGACCACCGCTGCAAGGCTTTCCACCATGGGCCATTTTTGGATTATTGCAGAACGGAGATCGCTTTGGATTTCCGTCCCACACACGTCACACTGCACTCGCCCCAGGATCCCCATGTCAAGACCAGTTTCCAGTACAACTGAAGACAACAATTAGATTCCAGAAAGAAACTTTAAACCAATATTAGGAAAGAGTTAAATTTGTATTGTATAGGCGGGAAGAGGGAATGTATTAATTAGTTCAGGAAATATGGGGAGGGGTGGATATCTAATTTTTTTGAAAAACATTATCGCAACTGTGTTTCATTTCGGGGTATATGCAAAATATGCGAAAAACACAACAGAGAGGATTGAGCTGATTATTTTCACGTTTAAATTAATATCCCTGGTCATTTGAATCGGTCGTCTTTCTTTCAGTTTCTGCCTTTCTTGTCAGACTGTTTTGTGTACTGAAATGTCCCTAACCACCATTCTCAATTTTTGCGGGCAACCATATGGTGGGGGGTAGTATCATTGACTATTGTTATTTCTGCAACTGACAAAAGAAAACCCACAACCCGAAGAAATGACTACATTTAAACAGTATCGCAAAAGGTCTATAAAAAGCTTGGGGTCGCCACGAAGGCTCTTGCGAACGTCTCACAGGGGAGCTGGCTGAGAAAATGATATTTGAAGCAACAGACCCACAAGTTTGTATGTTAATAGCTGGATAAGCCACGCGGGATATTGAATAGACACTCGCATAATTCGGTAAATCACGGTCTCCTGCACTCGTGTGATTTAACAGAATTGCGTTGCGAGGTGTTGTCTACAACAGTCCCAAGTGGTTTATCAGCCTATAACCATACAACGTGTGGTTCTATTTGCTTTTATCTTTTGTGCTTTTATGCTTTTATTGCTTTTTTTTTCTTTTTTCAGAAGACCGGGAGCAAGCGATTTTTTTCCGTGGGCTTACCGCAACAATAAACCATAAATGTTGACCAATCATAAGCGCGCGCAATTGATGGTTGGTTTGAGGGTTAGAGAAAAAAGCGCCATAGTAACGAATTACCCTATAAGCCCTAAACAGGGTGGTTTATACAATAACAAAGATCAATGCGCGCGCTCTGATTGGTCAATCATCGATGGTTTATTGTGCCGGTACACACCATAGGAAAAATAGCGCGTCTTTCAAGAGAATGGTATTATTAAAAGCAATGAGACCACGCACAATTTTGTCTATTATTTATTAGGCGTTAATAAGGACCGACTTTTGGGATTTTGGTATAACACTCGAAGGAAGTTCGTAAAATCCACCCTCGCCTGGCCGGCTCGATGATTTAACAAATCGTGCTCACAGGGGGTGTTCTATCACATCCCGCGTGGTTTATCAGCGCTATAACCATAGACACTGTGTGGTCTATTCTTAAATAGCTTCGTGAAGACAGGATCCTATGAAACTATCTGTCAAACGGAGTATAATACAAAGATGAAATAAATAATCAATAACCCTTACTTTTACAAACATTCCAGGCGAAAGCCTGTGGACCATTGGTAAATGTCCGATTCATAATGTTAATGTTGAACATTTATAATAGGATAGGTTGTTCTGACAAAATAGATGATTTTCGTTATAAATAAAATGTGGAATCAAGAATTATGAAATTGCATCAGCTTAGGTCAACTTAAGATCACTATTCTTATTATGAAAATTGATTTAAAAAAAAATGTTCAGAGTCCTGAATTAATGCTTTTTGTCGATATGGATGTGTCCAGGTGTTTTCATGGGAAAGATGTTTTTTGTTGGTCGTGAGCTTATTCTTTGTTCCATGAACTCTCTAGAACCTCTTAATTTTTCTTACTGTGTTAACAACCTAAAGTAAAACAAACTGCTGGATAGGAATCTCCAATAAACAGGTTTTTTTAATCAAGGAGAGAAAAAAACCCATTTTTCCCTAATAACCTCCTGTTAGGGTGGGTTGCTACTAAGCGAATATTTAATCGTGCTGCCGTGCTTTTATAACCGCTTAAAAGCTGTCAGGTAGGAGAGAATTTCTTCTAGAACAGTGGAGGCTCTACGAACTCTTCGCTTGACAAGTCTCAGTCAGCAAAGAGCTTATTTTACAAACCTTAGACGTCATGATGGTAACACCTCTTTTAGCAGTATACCAGAATAGCACAAAGGACGTTTGTGACAATTCATGTCAAAGTTCAGATCAGCTGTGGTTAATCCGCGTCTAATTGCTCCCACTTAGATTTACCTTTGCGGGGGACAAGTCCGTTTCCGATACAGATGTGGCTCGACTTCTGTCTCGCCTTTCGTAACAGATACAGTTACTCAAACCGGACTTAATGAAAGGTCGCCGCACTCTGTGATTATGAAAAGCTACGTGAGAAGTTCAACCTGATTCTTTTTCTCAAGGCTTTCATGACTTCGCCTGTGTTTGATGGAATATCGTGTCCTTCCCTCGTGACAGGATCGTCGAAATTTACTGCATTCCCAGCGCTCTGGAAATCTTCATCTCAATTACGCTGAATCATGAAAAGATCTGTTTGTCCTGAATCTCGCCGTGTCGTGATCTCGATCGCCGGGGGAACTGTTCCCACAGAGGGACACAATGTTTTGTTTATTATTCGTGTTTGATGTAGTGAAATACAGCCCAGAAGCGGCGGCCAGAATTTGCGACTCCTTATTTTCCTAGTGCAACTATGACA
>JAHPZR010035246.1:0-14527 GCA_019787425.1 Platygyra sinensis
TCGATTAGCAGGGCCCTGAAGGAGACTTAAAAGCAAACGTGTAGAACAAATTCTGCTACTGCACAAATGCCAAGTCCCATTATCCAAAGTGAAATTCGATTTATAAGATATTCAGAACTGCCTAAATGCCCCGCCCTCGTCAGCACAGTGGACCAAGTCCCAAGCGTAGCAAATGAGAGACTGGAGAATAAAGGATGGGTCAGGAACATGAGTACAAAAGACAACCCAGGTACTCTGCCGATTAATCTCGAATTTAACAGAGCAGCCTACGAGTCAGCCATTTTATCGGTAAGATTGGAGAGGTCCAAGGAGAAACAGCAGTTACCCAAACGGAGGTGGAAAGGAGAGAAAGGTCAAGGGATCTCGTCCAGGTCGTCTGAATACCCAGCAAAATGAAATTGTATTGACGTTTATCAATCTGCTGCGACAAAAAAAGCAACGGCGATGTGCTCATGATGATGCCGCTTTGTGTAATCCGTCAACTTGTACAGAAGAGGCAGAAAGAGAAATAAATGTTAAGGAAGTATGTGGTTCTTTGACAGAAAGCTTCGTAAATGACGAAATCATTGAAATGGCTGAGACTGAATTTATACATTATCAGTCTACTATCATCAATCACGTAGACTCGGTCAACTTCGAAGATGAAAGGGAATGTGTAGGGGAAGTTCAATACGAATCAAATTACCACATTGAGAAAATCAAAACGAACAAGCAAGAAGATACAATTTGATGAGTCTATGAACATGAATTATGATGATTGACTTGGAGAAATTAAGAAGCTGTCTAAAGTTAGTTTGTTACACGTAGTAGATGGCTACTTATGTTTTGAATGCCGTTTCATTCTGCGTAGTCTTTATTTTTTGAGTGGATTGGGGAATTGAGGGAATTGCATTTATAAAATGCTGCTATCTGATTGGCTCAACCATCGCACTTGAAGTAAAGTAGCTTGGCGCGGTGAACAAAATGGTTAAGTTTCCGGAGGATTTAGAAATGATACGGGATAAATCAATTCTCGAGAAGACTAAAAGAGGGACATTCACCTTTGCTGGGAGAACTGATGAACGGGGGTACACAGCTCCAATTAGTCGGGGCTCTTTTTGGCCGTCTGAAGTTTAATGCTACAAAATGTAGACAAATAATTAGAAATTATTATTTGAAATAAATCTGGTTAGAATTCTAGAAGAAAAAAACCAGAATATTGGCTATCGATTTTGTGAGATGGTACGTAGATGATTCGACCTTTGCCACTACTTCAACTATCATCTCATAGAAATCTTGAGCTCATAAGCTATTTTAGTGTTGTCTCAGTTAATTTTGTTGTGTTGTGGGATAATCTGCAGTAACAACAATCAAATCCAAGGTTTTCACTGGCTCCCTCAACTGACATCAACTTTCGACTCAGTAAACTTTTTACTGATTGAAGTAAATAGTTATTATTTTTGAGCCAATAATTAGAAGCTGTCTTTTTACCTTTAATTGCAAAGCTATTTCCTTGAAATTAAATTGGATGTTTTCTTTCAGAATCAATAAATGCTTTCTCAGTTTTAAGTTAAGCCTCTACATTTAAGAAGCACCTCGACTGACCTCGAAACATAATCACCCGGCCCAAATGAATACGAATTGAACCTATCGATATTGTGTTGCATTGATTGTGTGGAAATGAATTCGCCAAAGATACTTTTAATCAAAAACAGTGGACCTGAATTTCATCTTTACAGCGCCGGCCTTTATTAATGATCTGCCAGTATCTAGCTGAGAGCCTGGAAGGAAACAGTGTTATCACTACACTGGACATTATGCTCGTTCGTTTTTGCACATCAGCAGAAAGGGTTAAGGGTGGCAGCGATTCATTTTTAACTAATGAACCGTTTTTGTTGCTATTCGCTTCATCCAACCTATAAAATATCGAGATAAATACACCTCTTTTCCACGTTTTGAGTGGGGTGACTTGTAAGCTAACAACAACGCTATGGAGACTTTTGACGCAATAGAAAAATTTTAATAAAAGAAAACTCCAAAAACAGATCAATATACAGTGACCAAATGTCAATGGATTCCTTCATATTTGTTTTGATAGATAAACAGAGAATAAAAGACACAGGGAATGATGTGTTCCTTTCTGATGCAAATCAGATGTCGCTCAGTTGCCAAGATCAGCCGGGAAGGCGCAATCTTCTATTTTGTTAAATACTCTAGTTACTTTGTTCACCAAAGTCCCTTTTGTCAGTCCAGCTGATGTTTAAATCCCAGACAAATAATTAATTTTCTTCTTAATTCATCAATTATTTCAGTTGCATTGTACTTTACTCCAATGTGTTCTCTGTTTTTCGAAAACACGGACAAATCGTGCATTTTGGATACACAACAATTTGTGTCGTGCATTCTTGGCCCTTTTGCAATACAAACATCAGAGAGCCTCTACAGTCTGAATAACTAGACTTTTTAAACAAGTCAATCACAGAAATGCGAACTTCATCTTTCTTACTTGTCATTGTGTTTATTATACTATGCATTTCTAACGTGCAATCCAAACGTCGCAGATGTTCTGGCAAAAAACCGAAACCGACGCACAACCCAAAACCGTCAAAACCAAAACCTTGTCAAAGATTGACACACTGCGTGACGGACCAGTGGAGTGAATGGAGTAACTGTTCAGTGGCTTGTGGAACAAACGGAACACAAACACGTACTAGAAAGGTAAGTTAATTAGTTACAGGCCGGCTTGAGGCAAATGGTGAGGAATTTAAACTGTAAGAACATTGGCGTTCAGTTGATCACTGAAAATCGAACTTGGGGATCGGTCAGAGCGACGCGAATGGCAGGAATACTGAGTACAACACATCAGCCGACATTACCATGGCCGTACGGGTTTTCATGAAAATCAGCCAATTTGTGTAAGGTAAGAGAGTGGTATTGACCCACCGGGAGGCCGAGGTGGACTTTGAACGACATTTTTGCATTAAAATTTTAACTAACTACTTCAGCATATACATCAATAAAATATTGCTGGCGATAGTGAATAGTAACAAGCTGTTTTCTATGAGTTAAACAGTATCTTGGAGTATGCTGTTAACTACTGACATGGAGTGAAGTGTTTGGTAAATTACAATGTAGAAAATTGAAGACATAAGGATTAGGAATCAGATGAATCAATTCAGTGATGTTAGCCTCTGTAATAATGATAAGAGCACAAATAGTTTGTAAGCTAAGCTGAATAAAACAAGAAATTCTTTGTAAGGGTTTGGGCCAGTATTAGTAAATAGTCTTGAAAGAACAAAAGTTTTAGAAGCTCATAAACATTGGATGATCAAAAAAATGAAAGCAAACACAGGCTCCAAGATGAATACGGAGAAGGTAACTAAATCATACATTTTCGTTTTTGAAAAACAATTTCCCAATCAAAATGTAACTTCAATTCATACTGTTTTTGAATTAAATATTTCTTTTATTAAAATCTTATGTAAGTACTGGTGATCAGTTTTATTGATTTCTAGATCTTAGAAACAAGAGCTTGTACAAATGAGGTGACGCCTGAAATGGCATAAAAAATGCTAATTAAATGTAAATGTTTGGTAATTTAGAGTGTTACCCGGATAGACTCTTTTTGCCGTGGGGAAAAAACTGCATGTTACACTATTTTTACGCATCTTTAAAACGAAATGGTTATCATTTTTACGTATTAAGTTAAGTATTTTACCATTAATTTATTTTTGACTCATTTATTTATTTATTTGCTATTATCAGGTGGTTAAACGTGAAGTGTGTGGAGGACTTTGTCCTTTTGAACTGAAGCAGGTTCGTGGCTGTAACCAATACTGTCAAAATGGGGGTACCCTGGCGCAAACAAGGTGTAAATGTTCGCCTCAGTATGGCGGGCAGTGCTGCGAAAAAGGTTTGTGGTTTAATCTTTTATCCTGTCTGTTAAAAAGTGTCTTGAAACTACATGACAAGAAAAGAGAATCTTTATTTAACCTCGGGTTTCCATGAGGATTGCTAAGCCTCAAGCATGTGCTGTTATGATTCAAGAAAGTAAAAAAATAAATTAAAAATAAATAAATAAATAAATGAATAAATAAATACATGAATAGATAATTTCTTGACATAAAACCAAAGATAAATCCTAAATGACGAAAATCATTACAAGTTAGACTCTCCCTACAGCCATTTTAGATCAGGACCTATTTTTTCACTGAACTAGGATTGCCTGCCTAGGTAGATACTTAAGCATCAAACGGCCTCACCCTAGGTAGAACAAATTTGACGCCATGAAAATTGTGCATGAAAATCCCTAACAGTATTGACTAATGGAGCAATCAACAACCCTCTCAGATTGTAAAGCTCTGCAAGATACTATGGTATTATACAAGCTACATCATGTAAATGTTAACGTCATCAAGTAAATACTTTTTCACAAGTCTGTAATTATATCGGCATGCAAATCAAAACCAAAAAACAATAGCGTTTAGTGAATAATCACTGTATTTTTTAAGATGATTTCCGCAGAACATTCGAGCAAAAATGGAAAGAATTAGGTTACCAAGAAAACCCCATGGCATGGAAATATTTTTAATACAGTTTGGAAGAACGTATCGAGACTTGAACTTTTAAGCTGACCCCGTTTTGAATAGTATTCCAAAAATAACCATGCTATGAGTAAATTTTTAGTAACTAATTTTTGCACTGATTGCTCAACGTTGAGCGAATATGTCTTTAAAAACCAAATTCACTGCATTCCTTTCATATTTAGTTCACGGAGGATGGAGTTGCTGGGGAGTATGGGAAGACTGCAGTAAAACATGTGGTGACGGATACAGAGACGCTGGAGGACTTGTAATAATCCCCTCCCGGCCAATGGTGGAAGGCCGTGCCCTGGGGCGGGAAATAGGAGCAGGAAGTGTAATGTGACACCGTGTCCAGGTATTAATCTAATTAGCATGTCATTTTCATCAACTAGAATCTTTGTTTATATGGCTTCCTTGCTAGCATAAATTTCATTCAGCCTTACAATCATGAAAAAGAAAACAAAAAACACAGCCATAAAAAGGCATTCAGTCAATCATTCATATCAGTTCGATCGGCCAGCTCTACTATTTTTATTCCTTGCTTCGTATTTCTGTCCTGATTTAGCAAAAGATAGCCTTGGAAAGCCAAATGCACTCCAGGCTATTTTCCCCCACCCTGCCCTCCCCCTGTAGGGACTTGAAGGGCCCCCCACCTAACCCAAGGTACTCCTCCCGTAGACGGTCAAGGCTAAGCTAACAGGAGGCAGCCGGCTGCTAAGGTCAGCTGCCAATAAGCAAAGTCAAGAACCAGTACTGACCCTTAAAGCAGAGTAAAAGTCTTTGTTGAAACAAGGCAAAAACACTGAACAAAACCCACACCCCCTAGCGGGCCTGAAAATTCAACAGCTGAGCCTGTGCTCCCTAGGGTGGCTAGACCAAGGCCTGGGCTAACTGCCCCAATGGTGCAAGACGCAGCCCCCCCTCAATTTTTTTCGACGCCACTGGCTTGAAGGTCGACTGTCGTTGGCCCGCCGTTCTGGGCTGTATTCAACATTCAACACACGTAATAATTAACAAACATTGGTTGTGGGAACAGTCCCCCGGAGAGATCAGACACGGCGGAGATCGGAACAGATCTTTCATGCTTCAGCGTAAGAGATGAAGTTCCAGAGCGCGGGAATGCGAGGTAAATTTCCGACTATTGTTACGAGGGAAGGACACGATATCATCAAACACAGGGACGTCAATGAAAGCTTGTGAAAAAGAATCAGGTGACGTTCTTCCTGTAGCTATAATCACAGAGTTGGCGACCTTTGCAAGGTCCGGTTGGTAAACTGGTACTGGTTACGAAAGCGAGAAGCAGTCGAGCAATCTGTATGGAACTACTTGTCCCGCAAGTAAATTAAGTGGGAGCAAGACGCGGGAAACCAAGCTGACTGGAACTTGACATGAATTGTCACAACGTCTTTGTGCTATTTGGTAACTGCAAAGCGTTTACCATATGACGTTTAAGGTTTGTAAAATAAGGTCTTTGCTGACTGAGGACATTGTAAGCGAAGAGTTCGTAGAGCTCCACTTGTTCTAGAATAAATTCCTCCTACTGACAGCTTTGTAAGTTGTATTAAAGCCGGCAGACGTGTTTAATATTCGACTTTCGTCAACACCCTAACAGGAGGTTATTAGGGAAAATGGTTTTTTTCTCTCCTTGATTAAAAAAACTGTTTATTGGAGTCTATCCATGCAGTTTGTTTTCTTTTAGTGTTTTTAACACAGTGACAAATAGAGGTTCTAGAGAGTTTCATGACAAAAGAAAAGCTTACGACCAGCAAAAAAACCCATGAAAAATGAATCATAATCGAAAAAAGCATTAATCAGGACCGAACATTTTTAAATCAATTTTATAAAAGAATAGTGATTTAATTTGCCTCAGCTGATGCAATTTCATTATTCTGCTTCTCACATTTTATTTTATCACGAAAATCATATTGTCCGAACAACCTATCCTATTATAATGTTCATTAAATTCTAGAAAATCGGACATTTACCCATGTGTCCACGGGCTTTCGTGGAAATTGTTTGTAAAGTAAGGGTATTGATTATTTATTTCATTTTGTATTTCTACTGTTTTGACAGATAGTTTCATTGGAATCTTTGTCTTCACGAAGCTATTTAAGCAATAGAACCACAAGTTTCTATGGTTTATAGGCTGATAAACCACGCGGATGTTGATAGAACACGAGAAGAATTGTAAATCACGAGCCGCAGGCGAGTGTTTACGAATTCTTCGAGTGTTCTACCAACATCCAATGGTTTTATCAGCCTATAAACCATAGAAACTTGTGGTCTATTGCTTTTATATAATAATTGAGAAGACGCGCGATTTTTCCATGGGTTTACCGGCACAATAAACCATAGCTGATTGACCAATCAGAGCGCGCGCCTTGATTTTGGTATTGTATGAAATTTGTTTAGGGCTATAGGTGTCCATTGTTACTATTGGTTGTTTATATCATAACCAAAATCAATTGGCGCCGCGCTCTGATTGCGTCCATCCGTTTATGGTTTTAATTATTGTGCCGTCAGCACACGGAAAACGCGGGGGCGCGTGTCTTCTGAAAAAAGAAAAAAAAAGCAATACAAGCCCTAAAAGCCAAAAGAAGATAAAAAGCAATCGTACCCACAAGTTTGTATGGTTTATCTGGCTGTGATAAACACTTGGAGTGGTTGGTAGAAACACTCCGAAGAATTTGTAATTCACGAGTCGCAGGCGAGTGATTTACGAATTCTTTTCTTCGGGGGGGAGTGTTCTATCAATATCCCGCGTGGTTTATCAGCTCTTATTAACCATACAAAACTTGTGGCTGTTGCTTCAAATATCATTTTTCTCAGCCTATGCTGTGAGAGCGTTCTGAAGAGCTTCGTGGCGACCCAAGACTTTTATAGCCTTTTGCGGATATTTGAAAATGTAGTCATTTCTTCGGTGTGCGGTTTTTTTTTGTCAGTGGCAGACAAACAATAGTTCAATTGATACTACCCCCCCAACCATATGGGTGCCCGCCAAATTGAGGAATTGGTGGTTCGAGGGACATTTCAGTACACAAACAGTCTTGACAAGAAGCAGAAAACGGAAGACATGAGACCGATTAAACATGCACCATAGATATATTATTTAAACGTTGAAATAATCAGGCTACATCCTCTCTTGTCCATGTGTTTTTCGCATATTTTGCCATAAACACGAAATGAAACATCTGCGTAAATGTTTTTCAAAAATTTAGATATCACCCCTCCCATACTTTCCCTGAATAATTAAGACATTCCCTCTTCCGCGCTATACAATTTACAAATTCTACTCTCTTTCTCCTCGCTATTTGGTTTAAAGTTTCTTGTGAATGGAATTTGTTAGTTTCAGTTTGAACGGAAACTGGGTCGGCCGTGGGTATCCTGGGGAGAGTGCAGGGTGAACGTGTGGCGGAGGAAACTCAAAGCCGCTCTCGTTTCCTGCACTAATCCCCCAATGGCCCATGGTGGAAAGCCATTGCATCGGGTCGAGTAAAAATGCTACAAGATTGTAACCTGGAAGGTGATGGTGGTCCAGGTTAAAAACTATATCAATACTCTTTCATTAAAGTGAACACTGGATAGGGTCTTTACCAGTTGAACTGCCAAGAAATTAAGGCGTTTCAGTCGCCTTGTGCCTCATGTCATCTACAAAGTGTACATAGAATTGAAACTAGTTTCTCATTTAATGTAGAAAGTCAGAAGAGATCCGTAAATTCTAAACCAATTAAGTTTAGTGTAAAATAATTTCTTAATGTTGCCAGCCTGTGGGATTAATTCTCTTTCGCATTCCTTGCTTCGTTAGCAAACGATATGGAAAATTACACCGACCTAAATTATCCGCTTGACCCCTCTTGGTACAGGGTCAGCTTATCTCTGGTTGACATGATCACGTCCTCGCAATACTCTTTTTTTTTTTGTTTCAGTGAATGGTGGCTGGGACAACTTGGGAAAAAACTGGAGCAAAATGTAGTGTAACTTGTGGCGTGGAGGAACTCAAAAACGTTCTCGCTCATGCACCAACCCACCAGCGGCCCATGGTGGAAAACCTTGTGTGGGTTTCAAGAAAATGACACAGGACTGCAACAAAGACGTGTTCTGTCCAGGTAGGAAAAAACTGCTTTGAGAAAATGATAATTGAATGGAGTGCCTGGCCCTGCACCCAGCCAAAAAACATGAAAGGTAGGGAACTTCAACTAGACTTGCTTGACACGAGGACTCTACTAGTAGCAAAGTGAAAGCATTCCAATGTTCTGATCCATAAAGATACTCAAGCGTTGCATCAATAGTGAAAGGTAAAACATCTTAGACTACCATTACTGGATATCTCAGATCAGCTACTCAGACTCACTGCTCTGTACAATAACTTTATTCAGTTAATGGTGGCTGGACGATCTGGGAAGCTGGGACACATGTACTGTATACTTGTGGAAGTTCTTCCCGAGGACACTCAAAACACGTTCTCTGCTCTATGCACCAAACCCACCAAGCGGACCCATTGGATGGTCAACCTTGGGTGGGTATTCAAGAAAATTGACGTGTGCAAGGACTCGCAACAAAGAGACGTGCTCGGTCCAGGTAAAGGAAAACAACTCTGTTGTTAGTAGTGAAGCAATCACTTTTTCCGCGTTCTTTTCGGTCAAGCTCTCACCGAGGTCGTTTCTTTCTTCCTCCTCCATGAAGTCTTGCGTTCTTTAAGCGGAAATGGCCTTGATGTGCGCTTTCTGTGATTGGCTATTCTGACATTCGTATCAATTTTGCTACCACTGGGTCGTTCTATAGGCTAAAGCCTCCAGATTTCCTAAAGACTCGAATATTACAATTCTGTAAGTTGCAGCTTTTTGGAACTTAAGGGAGTACTGAGTTAACCTTACAAACAAATCACAGAAAAAGAAAATTAGGCAAACTAACCTCGACCTGACAACTATCTTCAGACTTCAATATCAAGGATAACCACTCCAGGAGCAGTATAAAAACACTCCAGCATTCTGGGTGATGAATATAACCAAGCCTTCCCACAAACATTCAAAGGATATTTTAAGAAATGGTGTTACTATTATAAGAAAATTACTGATGATAACCCGCTCACAAGTCACTAGGCTTTAGAGAGAGTGTAGCTACAAAGCAATAGAAACTCGCTTTGTTCCTAAAATAGTGGTTATTTCTTATTCAGTTAATGGAGGCTGGACAACGTGGGGAAACTGGAATAAGTGTAGTGCAACCTGTGGCGGAGGAACTCAAACTCGTTCTCGCTTCTGCACCAACCCACCCGCGGCCCATGGCGGTAAACCTTGTGTGGGTCTGAAGGAAATGACACAGGACTGCAACAAAGACGTGTTCTGTCCAGGTAGGATAACAACTAAAGCTTTTTATGTTTACACAAAATCGTTTTAAACATGATGATTTTTTCCTTCCAGTGAATGGTGGCTGGACCTCATGGGGAGACTGGGGCAGATGTAGTGTAACTTGTGGCGGAGGGACAAAAACACGTTCTCGCTCATGCACCAACCCACCCGCGGCCCATGGTGGTAAACCTTGTGTGGGTCTGAAGGAAATGACACAGGACTGCAACAAAGACGTGTTCTGTCCAGGTAAGAAGACAACTACGGCTTTTCATCTTTACGCACGCAATCACGGCTAACATCATTACTTTCTTTCCAGTGAATGGTGGCTGGACCTCATGGGAGACTGGGGCAATGTAGCGTAACTTGTGGCGGAGGAACTCAAACAACGTTCGCGCTCATGCACGCAACCCACCCTCGGCCCATGGTGGTAAACCTTGTGTGGTCATATGTACCCTTACTTTCTCTTCGCCGCGATCGACCATCTAAAATCGTCCCCGACTTTCTCTGTGCGACCTTGTAGCTCAGTCGGCAGAGTAACGGTAGATCTATTCCGGAGGTCGTGGGTTCGATTCCCACCGAGGTAAAAGATTTTTTCTTTGCCTCGTGTGGTTCCCTGTTTCCCTTTACTAGGGCTAACGCCCAGTGGGTTATTCATGGGTTTAAGTAGCACTATAATTTACACTTCAGAGTTATTCTCTGGTTCCACTATTTTGTGTTCCCAGTGCTACGCGCGCACAACATTCATATCTGAGAACCCAGTTGACTGTGTTGTGTGGGCGGAGTTTGTTTGCGAAGCAAGAAAATTTTTTTCAGCGCTGTTTTCGCGGATATTACTAAACGGAAAAAATTGCGTTGATTAATTGTCTATGGAAGTGTAAAAAATTATTAGGGCGAAAGAATGACGATAAACGCTAATTCATTCACGAAAATAGATCAACTGATGGATCCCGCCATCTGTAGCGGTCCGTATGAGAAAATTCCACCCACTCCAGGAACAAATCAGATTGCGGGATTTGCTGAATTCCGTTCAATCACGAGCCGAAAAAAGATAAATCCTCTTATTTTTGCACACAACGTTTGAAAAATAAAATGTGGGTATTGATAATTGCCGCTGAAAAAATTTCGTCCCACGTTATAAAAAGTTAATGTAAAAAAATTATCAATTTCTCATTTTCAAATTTCCCATTTCAATTCCCATTCCCCATTCCCCATTCCCCATTCCCTATTCCGTTTAGTAATATCCGCGGAAACAGCGCTGAAAAAATTTTTCTTGCTTCGCAAACAACTCCGCCCACAAACACAGTAACTGGGTTCTCAGATAGCTTGAGGCCAATCAGCGTGTGTTCACAAAATGTGGGTATTGATAATTGCCGCTGAAAAATTTCTTCCACGTTATTAAAAAGTTTAATGTAAAAAAATTATCAATTTCCCATTTCAATTCCCCATTCCCCATCTCCCATTCCCCATTCCCCATTCCCCATTCCCCGTTTTAGTAACATCCTGCTTTCTCGAAACAATTTTTTCAGCAGAAGGGAACACTTACATGTAAAGAGCTACAAGTCAAAGGGAATTTGTTCGATTGCATGCTCTCAAATTTTGACAGTAGCTAGTTTTACATATGAGGGGGCCCCTCTTATAAGCCTGGTGGTTTCTTGGGGTCTCCTCGCCACAGTTATTGCTATAGTAAAATTCATTCCTCTTTACTTACTTTTAAACGACTTTTTTACTGTTACTCTAATTTGTAATATGTATATAACTGTGTGGCAAATAAACATTCATTCATTCATTCATTCATTCATAAAACAACAAAAACGTGACTCCGAATTTTTTATTTCTAAATACTTTTTTTTTCAAGAGCGATTTTTGTACGATCACTCCACATTTTTTTAATCCTATTTCAAAAATGTTCTGTAACTTTTCACTGAAATTGAATATGACAAATCGCAGACACGTTTTATTAGCGCTTTGGCCCCGGAAACGGAGGAACACATTGAATAAGCGATAAACAAAATTCGCTTTGACATGTAACGTTCAAAAGGTGATTCGGGCGCTCGCATTTAGAAGTAGCGAAAAATTCGACAATTCCTTTTTTTTCCAAAATATTTGGTATAGTCTGATAGCCAGTCCTATAAGCTTTAATTTGATACGGGTTTAGATATCTACAGTTTAAACCCAACGCGGCTACATCGCTTGTACGCGAGACACCCCTGAAGTTGCACGGATACCTTAAGCATGTTGTTCCAAATACGGAATGAAAGCTCTCCAGCACTCTGCAACATTCTTATCTGGAGACATCTGCTGCTTTACGTTTACTAGTTTATACTCAATATAGCCTGACCACAGATTAATTTGAAAAAAAACCCGGCGTGTCAGATAGCTTAATGGTGACAACATTACCATTTTTATCCCGCAGTGGATGGGGGTTGGACATCTTGGGAAACTGGAGCAAATGTAGTGTGTCATGTGGTGGAGGAACTCAAACGCGTTCTCGTTCATGCACCAACCCACCCGCGGCCTATGGCGGTAAACCTTGTCTTGGGTTAAAAGAAATAACACAAGACTGCAACAAAGATATAATGTGTCCAGGTAGGAAGATAATTCTTAGCTTCACAATTGTACACATTCTTGCTGCAAGCATTTGGTTTTTTTTTCCTTTCCAGTGAATGGTGGCTGGACAACGTGGGGAGACTGGAGCGAATGTAGTGCGACTTGTGGCGGAGGAACTCAAACACGTTCTCGTTCATGCACCCAGCCACCCGCGGCCCATGGTGGTAAAGCTTGTGTGGGTCTCAAGGAAATGTTTAAGGAATGCAACAAAGATGTGCTCTGCCCGGGTACGCAGGCAACATGTTTATTTCGACCGATTTGTTTATTTAACGTTAGATTCGCAGGTAGGTGATCAAATTCGGATATCGGCTCAAATGAATCATGGCAGGATCACAAGTTTGTGACTTTGAAACATGAAAAAAATGCATACACATTTTGAAAACGCGATAACTATAATCATCGAAAAATTGAGATGGGCTGCGTTCTTACAACACTAACTGCGATCTTACACACTATCACTTCAGTATCTTGGTAAAATCGTTCAGCTAAGTACTGTACTTGGTGAGCTTCTTTTGAAATTAAGGACAGTTTTAACAGACTCTTATGTTCACAAGAACATTTGGCAGAGCACCTTATGTGCATCTCCCTGTAAGCGGAACAAGCTTCATTGTTAGCGAAGATGAACTAACTGTACAGGTCGCCCTTGGAAAACAAATCAGTTGATAAACAATCCTTGTCGTTCCAGCCTAGGATAACTGAGTGGTCAGCGATAACAGTTCATTTTTAACGAGTGATAGCTAGCGTAGCGTGGCTAGAATAGTTACTAGTAATAGTTCTCACTAAATCTGCCCCCGCTTCTATTTTATCCCTGATGGATATAAAATTCTTATAAAATTTCACTGTGTATAAGGAATCTTTTATTCATTGTATGGACTAAAATTTTATATTTTTTGTAAACTATATCACTCATACTGTTCAAGTAACTTAGGCACGATTTCATAAATTTTAATTAACTAAACCAACACAATCTGTCTAACTCATTCTATCCCATGATGTTCTTTACATAGTACCTTCACGAAGTACATTCTGGAAAAGAAAAAGTATCAAACCACTCTGTTGCTCTAGTTTGATTCTGAAACCATTTGTCTTGATATACGACGACTCTTCGAGCAAATGTATCTCGAAAGCAGAACGGAAGTTGAGATTTTTTTCCGAGGTGTAAACAGAAGAATCGCGTTACAGTCGCCATATATGTAAATTCGAGTCAAGCTTTTTGTCCTCAACGAAAACGCCGCAAAACATTTACATTTACATTTAGATCCCTGCCCGTCAAGTATATTCGCGGTTGTTATATACAGTTTATTATGTAAATTATGTCGACTGCGGGACTGCGGTAGCAGCATTTAAGAATTCCAAAAAGTGGGCCGGGTATTCTGCAATCTAGCCGAAGTAAAAATAAGCCGATCCAAATAAACGTGATCTTTATACGTGTTGTGTTTGGGTCGAATCTGTCGACCCCGTTGCTGATTTGTGTCCGGCAAATCAACTTTTGTACCAAACAGTTCAATCTGGCACTGCTGAATAGCCTTTGAATTCAAGATATATGAAGAAATCACTGTTATGACAGATACTCGCTTCAAAATATATTTTGGCAAATATCTTCCTCTCCTCCTCGTGGAGCATTCTTCCTCAATCTCTTCCTCGTGTTCGTAGTTGCAAGAATTACCCATATAGCACTGCCTTGCGGGCTGACTGAAAAATTAACCGGGACCACCGTGCGCGCCTAGTATCTTCAAATCGGGATTGATTCGCATACTACACCAATATTTCACACATTCTTTATACGTATACGCGGGGGAGACTATAATGCCTCCTCGGGTTTTGGCCTCTGGGCCAAAACCCTGCGGGGGCAATAACTGAGTTATAGCAGTTAGTTGGGTAACAAATAGTTACTCGCTCGCTCAGTCCGTCAGTCAGTCCGTCGATAGGTCGTAAACAATTTTTGGGTGGTAATTCCGCTAACCAGGGTATTTCGCGAGCTACCAATGCTATTATCTGATCTTTCGCGTTTGG
>JAHPZR010035247.1:0-12500 GCA_019787425.1 Platygyra sinensis
GTGCACTCCTCTCTGACATGTTAATGGCAATCCTCCAAATCGCTGTTATAGAATTCCCAAGGCATAATCATCCGTCTCCCCAGCGAACTGAATCGCGAGATACTTTATTTAAACTCGGGCATCACTGGAGCGACCGCTGTAAAGGTAGAGGAGCTCATGGTTGGTCGAACAGACATAAAGGCTACGGTCCCGACGCGAGAAACGTTTGGGACATATGCTCGATTGACAGACAGTATTCCTCTTGGGAGTGACGCACATTACCAGAGCTATCCCCCGCCATACCCCCGTCCTCCGCCCTCATCATATTAAAGCTCTGTCCTAGAACAGCGGTTTAGGGAATGTTGATAACTATGGGGATTTGATTCGGAACTCTTTGGGACCACACTCCCGTACTAGAAGCCGTCAGTATGGTCCCAGTCTTCTACTAACAAGCCTTGGCGTGAAAATCTGATGGAACCGTGTTGGGTATAACCACACCGTCAAACGCCTCCCCCGGCCTACGTGACAAGCGCTTATCCACGTCCAATAAGGCCCGGTCACTGGAATCCAGAACGATAGTGGGTCCGGACTATTAGGAAGCCGAGTAGGTAGCCTAAGATGTGAGCCCTGAGGGTCCGAGGACCGATGATCCCATGGGGTGAACGTTCCCATAGGAACGGATTCTTTCAACTTGTGGACAATACGTCCCGTACCGCTGCTCGGAGAGTCCTCCGTTCGGCCTGACGTGGAAAGAATACGGCTCACAGTTAGAAAATATGGTCTTTATAAAACAGTACTACCTGTACTCATTTCCTTGTGGTCGTCGATCTGCCCCTTGCGGGCAATGGTCGTATGGCATGAAAGCGAATTTGCGGGGTCTACATCACTCTTATAAACACGATAAGCAATTGCAATTCTACAGCGAAAAGTGATTAGTGCGAGCACAAAGTATAAGATTCGCCGCACACCCCGGACCTTTGGCCTTCGCTTGCAAGGCCAGTAGAATAGCGATTTCCGGCCCTCTTTTTGACATCCTGCGACACAAAGGCGTGCCTGTCTCGTCGGACGGCTGGCGTATCCGTCTATTGAAACAAGCGGATCAAAACTGTCTCCTCGAAATAGTCACGGTCGGCCATACTACAGCGACACCTTGATAGGGCAAGTCTAACTAAATTATTGATCATAATATATTAACCCGTTCTAATGTCGTCTTAGGACATCCCGGACAGCACGTCATGCAGGTCATAAAGAGCCTGGCGTAGGACCTCGACTATACGCTGGAAGCCGTGGACGCCGGGCCCCTAAACCAGGTCAAGCAAATTGCTCGCGGCTTATGGCATGTGGCTACGTAATCTGCAATTAGAGGGGAGAATAAGATATAAGCCAAGACAAATGCGACCATGCTTGGTTGGGGAACTGCACTCATACGGGAACCGTGACTGTGGTCAGGAACGTTCTCAATCACATGGGCGCCCCTCCTATGTATCAATGACAGCTGTGGACCAGGTGGACTCAGGCGGGGGCCCAAGAGTAGAACTCCTAATTCGAGAAAAATAAGAACATATCGAGAGTAGGACCCTGTCAGTCTCGGTATAAGTCTGGTATCCAGAAACAGAAGCACCATAAAGAAGGGGGGGATCATTCCAAGCACCTGCCTGTTAGCCGCTCACGCATAACTGCACTAGTGGGTCCGGCGTCTCGGACACTAATGGTTAGACACCCTGACAGCAATCATCATGAACTACTACCGCATATGAAGCGAACGGTGGCGTCAAATGCATCTTGTCATTGTTATAGCGTCATCTTTATTATTACGCTAGATCGTCTACATAAGTGTGGGCCAAATCCGGGCGCAGTGCTCATGCCAGGGTATGGTGGGGTTTTGAAGTTGCGACGTATCTTGCTATACCAGATGTTCAGGACACATCATACCGAATAAAATGGTAAGACACTCAATCTTTAAACCTTATTGTAAGTGAATCTGGGAGGAGACTTAGACCAGACCAGCAAGAAGCATCGCTAACTGGTCCCGTAAGTCCGTAGCCCGTGTGTTTGTATCTTGAGAGGACCACATAAATCACCTGCTTTTGGATCACTCCATCTTTATGTGATGGCAGTACAACTGAGCCTTAACGTATCGGAGACCAGTGTAGTTAAGCGATAGGCTGGGTGAGCTATAAGTAAACCTAACTTTGAGTATCATCATTACTCGCGACTTCGATTTAGTTCCCAGGGATTGAACTTGCAGAAGGTCTCCAGATTTGGTTGCTGTAGGTACCGACCATACCACTACAGGCGACTGAAGCTTGTCCACCCTGGTTTCGAACCTGCGGGATGGATTCCGCTAGATGTCGCTTGAAAGATTGCCCTGCCGCCTCCATTCCCGTTAGATGCATCCGTGATTTGACTGACAAATTGTTACACTCTTGCATTTTATTCTGGCCTATTGTCACGGTCCCTAGGATCTGGTAATTTGTGAATTACCACGTGCGGTTAACAGTGAAAGCAAGAAAAGTGAAGACGCCAATCCCAAACAACTGCGTACGACGCACGCTATGACCTGGTACCCTCTGCAACAAACAACCCAATACGCAGATTAGAACAAGCAATCCCACTGAGAGCGGATGTAACCGTTTCGTCCGAATATATTCACTAAATGCCGGCTGCGTGGTTATAGAGGCGGCCGGCAAACATCAGAATAGTAAGCCTTCTTCGAATCTACAAGCCCCGTGAGTTCACCATTCCCCTTAATCGTGGTTTATTCTTCAGCGCGCTGAGCAAACAGCTTTTTGTTTTCTTTGCTATAATTTAGTAAGCTTGTTTGTTTCTTACTTGCCACATTTCTGATATTCCCTCTACCGAGGTCAGAGAGTCGTTCACCGTGTTTACAGTATTAGAGTATGTGTCATTCTTAGTTAATTTGACAAGACGTCCTTACTTCTCATCGTCTTGTTGTTCTTTTTGGGACGAATTTCAAACTGGAGTTAGTAGTTTTGTGCATATATTGAGCGACTTAATCACCTCCCCCCCAAAAATTGAGTCCCCATTGCTTCATGAACGCGAAAAAATCATTTAGTTTTGCAAGAGAGTTTCTTTTCTCTGTAATAGGTGTATCTGAACGTACATTCATTGTTCCAAGATCGTACGAGAAGCATTAATCAATGGTCCGCGAAAGTTAGAGCAAAATGGTTTCCACGGAGCTTCTCGGTATGGTTGTGGTGATAAAACCGTTTCAAAAATTTCGGATATATTTTTTCTCGTCGTCGACTGGCAAGTTCTTATTGAAGAGCAGGGTGTGACCTGCCAGGACTTCGTATCGTGGCGAATATTTGCAATTGCTAAATGGAAAGAATGTCTTAGTTAGACGCGGGGAGTGTTCTTTCAAAAAATCTTATGTTTTGGGCGCTTCGTATGCGGATACAGAACATGATACTACTTGCAAGTCGGAGCTGTTGGTTTTAACGGGGAAGGATTTTAGACCGAAATGACAATATACAAGCTCGGATGAATTTTCTAACTCTCTGTTGCGATTTCTCCCAACTTTCCCCCCTGTCCCCCTCCCCCCTCCTCCCCCCCACTGTGCTTTCTACGTACCATATTGTATTTTCTCTGATGTAAAATTCTTCCTAACTCCGGTCCTCTTCACTTTATTTTGTGTCCGTTTTGCAGTCGTGTTAGGATTCCAGATGTTGTGTTCTGTTAGTCGTTACTCCGCATGAGTGAAACGTTTCCCCCCCTCTTTTGGTGTTTTCCTTTTATTCCAGGCTCACAAAATGTGAATGTTATTTGGATCTGGAGACATAAATGTTCCACAGGATAAGGAATATGGCTGCAAAATGTTTCCTTTTGAACCAGAGTTCCCCTCTGACGACGTTCGCGTGCAGTTGGCTGTTGAATCTAAGACATACCACGCAGCTGTAACCTGGATAGGGGAGGTGTCAAAATCTGGGTAAGAAAATCAAATCAATTACCAGAAATTATTATTTAAAATATATAGATAGCGCTTCTCTGTATTAGAAACAAAACAATGAGCTTTGATTGTTGAAGGGGCGTGGCATAATTAATCACGATATTCAAACCGGACCCCAGTTGTTCGAAAGGTCGATGACGTTGTTCACAGGATAAATCAATATCTAGTGGCTGTTAGAGCAAACCATAACTATCTATTAACTGGATAGTTATTTATCCAGTGGATATGGCGTTATCCACCTTTTGAATAACCCGGGCCAGAAGCATAAGATATTACTTGAGTGGCGTAGGTTAGAACTCGAAATTTTAAAAAGGAAAGTATGTTTTCATCGTAGCTTTTGCCAATCAGGGCCGGGTTGTTCGAAGCCCGTTAACGTTAACCCAGGATTAAACGTTAACTAAAGTATTAAAAAGTTTGCACCACTAAATGTTTGGTGTAGTTTGGGATTACTACAGCTCCGAGACCGAGGCTAGGGGCAAACGATATAAACAGAGAATCACACCAAAAAGCTACAAAACTGAAATCTTAAATTCTCGCTAATAAATAAATGATAATGGTGAAATAATGATGGGTTAGTTAAATCGGGCTTTGAACAACCCGACCCAGAAATTTAGCACTCATTGCTGGAAAGCAGCATCTAGTTCCACTTCGCAAAGATATTGTAAAAGGGTTTACACTAAAATACCTGAGTTTTCATCAAAGCAATGAAAACGCTTATTGCACGAACAAGAATGCGCTTGATCCGCTGTAAAAACGAAGCTCTTTGTTACGCCAGATATTTTTCCGCAGACTAAGGGTGTGTACGTCTTTGGCCTACTTTAGTTTGTCAGAGAGATGTTTTAATGTTGGCGCAACTGTTACCCTCCGCCAGCGAATCGCTGGACTCCAGGAGACTGGTGTCTTTACAGTGGGATTGTCTTGATCGATACTGTTTCAAAAAACGACGCAGTATGAGGAACGGAAAAGTCAAAAGCAATGGATGCAGACCACTGGCACCGAGAACCCCAACACTGTTTGACCAAAGATCAAATTATGCTGCACGGAGGGTGCGGGTGGGGTGCCCGGGGGCGGCTTCTGTTTGGGGTTCATTTCCAGCATTCGCGATTACAATTCCGTCACTCCCCTTTCCCCTCCCCCCTCTCCCCCCCCTCCCCCGACAAAAAAACCACCCCAACCATTACCCCCTTTCCTTCTAAACACACAACAAACTCCCCCCCACCACCCCCCCCCAATGATGCCCTTAATCCCTCTGTTCTAAAATGTATATTTAAGTTACAGCTTATTTTGATGACATTCTCCACCTAAAACTTATTGAAATTATACAACGTTTCTGTCATTCGCGCCGAACTCAATTCAATTTACTTTTAGTATTAATTTTGTCATTCATCAAGTTAATTCTT
Organism: Platygyra sinensis; assembly: GCA_019787425.1. Lineage (NCBI taxonomy): Eukaryota > Metazoa > Cnidaria > Anthozoa > Scleractinia > Merulinidae > Platygyra > Platygyra sinensis. The sequence goes on from JAHPZR010035247.1 coordinate 5,350, forward strand.
TGATTTTTAGGCCATCTATTCTCATTCTTATTATGTCATATCAGCTATGCGGTTTTGTGTTTTATGCCCTGGGTTTGTGTTACACCGATGCAGATAATCTTCACAAAAGAATTTTTGTTACGACCTTGAAAACCGTCTTTGAAACCTGATCTTACGCCGTTAACTAAGTGAAATAGCTGACGAAGTGACTTGCGACCCTTTCTAACTACCCACCCAGATTGGCCTAAAATGGAAGATTATTTAATCGCTTTTCAAAGCAGGGCAACGCATGAAAAGGAAAAATGATTCTTTTTTTTATAATTGTAAATCCGTCTAAAAACTACAACCTTTCTCTGCAACTTTCATTAAGCCATCTTCAGCAGTGACTTGCTATTAGTAAATTAATTCTCGTCCGAGACGGAGGATTTGACGAAATGTGTTTCGTGGGTAAACTATAATTCATCTACTTTTACTAACTCCAAATGTTCTATGGGGTTTTCGTTGAAAGCATCTTTGTTACATTTCAGTGGTATATTAGAGATCATTTCCGGATTATTAAGAGGCGATGATTTTTCTGTTTTCCTCTGTTGCCACGTTAGTTTTATGAACAGATCAGAGTCAAAGAACGCGCTTGATGAAATAAAGAAACCGGCAAAACGAAAAAATACGAATCAAATAGTTCTCTAATTTGTCTTTTATTTTAACGTTTCTGTATACAGGGAGGTCCGCTGCAATGAAAGGACAAATTATTGCTAACCAAGTCTCCTTATCTAGTTTTACCAACTCTAAATCTTCGACGTGGGTTTAAGTTTAGCTTCTTCTGTAGGATTGATGGGACACAATGTACTCGTTGAAAGCATCTTTGTTGGATTTCAGCTGTATATTCCGCGAAAGCAAATCCGGATAGAGGCAGAGATATTTTCGTTTTTCTTTATTGGCAAGTTTATGGACCAAGTCACAGGCGCGCTCTATGAAATAAAGAAAAGAAAAGAAAAAAGCACGAGATCGACAAATATTTCTTCAACTTTACACGGATGGAACAAGCTCTGAATTATTTTCTCACGTATATCAGGTTGCCTTTGTGAACATTTGACTCAAATTTTCCTAAACTAACGTGAAAAGAAACTATTTTCTAGTTTAAAAGAAAACTGTTTATTTTGTGGGTTGAATTGAAAAAGAAATTCACGGAAGTTAATTCTGCGCGGTGCATCTTAGCGGTCCGTATTGGAAATGCAGACCAACAAGAGCTGACAAGGAAACCCATAAGAATTTTCCTTTTCATCGTGGACCAGTTAAGCACAAAAAAGAGAAAGCTTACTGATTTGCCTTAATTAAACGTTAGTCTGAGTCAAAATCTTAATATTTACAAACTCATTAACGTGAAACATACTGGTGCGGAGCTAACCGCTAATTCGCTTGAAACAAAGGAAGCTGAAGCGACCAAAAGAAATTTTCTTTCTTCAAAATATAAAAGCTTCAGCAATCACTTGTGGTTCGTTAATAAGCTCTCGTCTAAAAGAATATGAATGCTTTTCGAGCATAAACTGAAGTTAATCCAAATTTCCGTTGGCCTAAGTGCTTACGACAGAAATCTCAAAATACTATTTACTCGTAGCATCTTTGCAGTTGTATATATTTAAGTGGGTATTCCGGCTTTTGGAGACCACTAATACTTGAAATTAATGTTAATACTTAGAACCAACTTCAAAATGTGATATAATTACCCACTTATTGTGAAGCAGATGCCGATTCTAGTCAATAAGATAAACACCAATTGAATTTATTTGAAACACAAACCAATTTTTTGTCAAACTATCCACAAGAATAGCTCCAATTTCATTTTAAAACAACACGAGCGGGTGAAAAACGTTTGAGTTAATTCAGAAAACATGAATTACACCTCAATCAACAACACATCAGTCAGTTGTGGTTCAGTCCCATACCTTTCTTTGCCGATTGCCGAGAAACTTTCTCCTGAGCTTCGCGCTGTACTGATCTTCAGAATCGTCGCTAACGCTCTAAGCTGTCCTTTTGTCATTTTACTGAACATCTTGGTGATTGTGGCAGTGAAAACCAACCGTCGACTTCGCATCAAATCTAACGTATCACTCGCCTGTTTAGCTACAACTGACCTTGTTGTGGGACTTGTCGTTCAACCTTTGCAAATCGTTCGCCATATCTTTATGAGACTGGCATAATTTGCCGCTGGGTACACAAGATAACAGTTGCTATTACCTTAAGGTGTTGTCATAGCGTCGCTTAATCATTCTGCATTGCGTAAGATTATTTAGATTAATGATAGGCATATGAGGGGGCCCCTCTTATAAGCCTGGTGGTTTCTTGGGGTCTCTCTCGCCACAGTTATTGCTATAGTAAAATTCATTCCTCTTTACTTACATTTAAACGACTTTTTTTACTGTTACTCTAATTTGTAATATGTATATAACTGTGTGGCAAATAAACATTCATTCATTCATTCATTCATTCTTTCTTTTGCGTGCAGAGCGATATATCGCCATAAAACACTCTTTCGCATATGAAGCCTTGTTACTGAAGTTAGCATGTGGGCTGCCGTAATGATCCCTCCGATTGAAGACTTCTGGCCAACGGCGGACATACCGTAAATGTCACACATTTGCAGTTCCTTTTCTGCTCTTTATCTTTCTTACGTTAGTCTTTTAACGTTGCTGTATACAGGGAGGTCCGCCGCAACGAAAAACAAATTATTACTAACCAAGTTTCCTTAGAAGCGAAGGAGAAGTTACTCAAGAACAAGAAAGCTTTTTACTGCACAATCATTGTGCTACTTGTAATTTCCCTATGTGTTATTTCCCGCAAATATCATTGTTGTGATTTTGATATCCTTTATGAAAGACAGCATATCATGTTTAATCACAGGCGTCCCAAACTCACGATTCGAGAAATCGATCAAATATTAGAGATTTATGTATGCGTATCGAGTGAGACGTGACTGATTTTAAGTGCGCGGTGTTGTGTTACACATTGGGCCGTTGAGAATTTGAGCGCTCTTCAAGGCATTGTATGTAATTTAAAACAACGAAGGATAAAATCGCGCAATGAAATAAAATGTTACTTTTTTGGAATGAAATTAAGTAAATGAACTCACCTTGCTTAATTTCTGTTGTCCATTTGGCCTATTTCGTCGTTTTTGGGGAGTTTTCAGGTGTTTGTAGTAGCTTTCTATAGACTAAGTCAAGGCTGAACACTTCTATTCCGAAAGACCAGATCCGAGAGGCCGTTTTTTCACCGAAATTCGAATCCGCTGCTCGATTTTTGACTTCAACGCAAAGAAGGATAGTCCATTGGTCCCCTTTTCCAGTCGGCTTGGAAAAATCTTCAAACTGCTTTCCGCTCCAATTCGAACGATTTTTGCTTCACTGCTGGAGCTTTCAACCCCCCGAAGCAGCTTGTTTCCATCCAACATACTACGGCACAGCTTGAAACAACATAGCCTGATTTCAAACCGTGAAGGACTAGGCACGAGTCTGTTAATTACGGGATAAGCAACTATTGATCCACATAGTCAGAAAGAGCACACTGAGATTCACAAAATCAGCCCAAGTTTGGTGTTAATCAGGCTAGTTTTGACTGAGATACAGTGATTTAAAAACTTCAAAATTAACAAAGAAATGTATGGCCATCCGGACGCTGTGTCGGACAGCGTCCGGATGGCCATACATTTCTTTCTAAATTTTGACATTTTCAAATGGCTGTATCTCAGTGAAAACTAACCTGATTAACACCAAACTTGAGCTGTTTTTGTGAATCTCGGTGTGCTCTTTCTGACTATGTGGATCAATAGTTGCTTATCCCATAATTAACAGACTCGTACCTAGTCCTTCACGGCTTAAAATCAGGCAATTAGCGACCGCTCCTTCGTGACAAATGCGACTTACCGGACGGGTGCACAGTCAAAAATTTCCTTTAAAATACATGTACAACTCTCTCCACAGACTGCCTACGAAAATGGCGGCCCGTACGGTTGGGGTTAACTGTTTTGTATTTTCCAATATTTCGTCAGGCACGGCCTGACTTCTTCAGGACTGTTTACAACTGAGAAAAGACGTTACAATTTAAACAACAACGGTAAAAGCCTATATAGTATTACAGTAAAAAGCTGACCGTTAAAGTGACTAACAAATGACAAGATAACAAAAATAGAAATAAAACCGTTGAACAAACTAATGAATGACAAGATAACAAAATGGAATATACTACATAAGGTACAAGTGGGTTAAACATAAGATTAAATTTTAAGTACATTTTTCTCAAATGTGTATTTTTGTACCGACTGACTTCACGCCAAACTTTCTTATTGGTTTATTGTTTTTAATGCAAATATCTCGTTTACGTTTCAAACAATCAAGAATCTCTATGCTCATTTCACATATCTATGTTTTGGGTCGTTTTGTAAATTTTTTGGTGATTTTTAGGTATATTTGGAGATAAATAGTTTTTCTCAAAGGATTAGTAAAATTTATGGAAATAGGAAATTTGGAAGATTTGGTGTTGTTTTAAAATTAGAGTTTGAAGTTAAAAATAGGTAGATACACTCCAAACAGTTGCCCAACAACCTGGGGTGCCATTGTGCGGTGGTGTTCCAAAACCCTTTTTTCCCTTTCAACCTCTCTTTAAACTTACCAAAATTTCACTGAAATTCGGGTGTACCCCCGCCTTAAAGACATTATTTTTAATCGCAATTTTGGAAGTAAGCCCCACACAGAAGTCCCCCCACTACCACCCAGAGATACCCACCCAGATTTTCCATCAACACCGTGAAGCGAGTCTTTCACTTAAACGAATTCCAGTCTTCGATGGTGTACTGAGCTTCTTCAGGGATAGGATACGCGATATACTCGTCGAAGCCATCTTTGTTGAACTTCTCAGTGGATTTCAGCGGTATATTCGGGGGTACTGAATTGCGGATTTTTAAAGAGGCAAAGATTTTTTGTTTTCAGTTCTTTTTTGTTAATTTAAGAACTGAGTCAACGGCGCGCTCGATAAAATAAAGAAATAAGCACGATTGAGACAATTATTTCTCCAGTTGTACACGTATCGGCGGAACAAGCTTGTTCAATAAAGTATTATTTAGGTTTGTCGGATCGCTCTTATGAACCCAAGCAGCTTCTCATCTCGGAGAAAACACGAGGAATGAAGAACGCTTAAGTTAATCCAGAAAAACACGAATAACGTCGCAATCAGCACCACATCATTGAACTTTGTGTGCTAATATTTAAAGAAAAACTTTTTTCGAGACTCTCTTATCTGTCTTTCCTTGGTCCTCTCTGTTTTTTTTCCCACTGCTTGAACTGATTTTAAGGTCTTTAGGAGTCGTGAAATTAACGGGCATATGGCTGATTTGGGTCAAAGTATTGATACGGGTTTTATAAATCTAGTTACAAACTGAGTTGCCAGTTTTAGACAAAGTGGTGCCTGGTTGGTGGGCAGTGATAAGCTCTGTACTGTACTTATTAAGTTGACAGCCGCTGTTTTACACTGTATTAGGCTGCTGTTTTATAGACCAAGACAGCGCTAGACATCGCTAGACACTCTATCAGCTTCCGATGCAGCCGCTCACAGGAGAAATCTTCACCCTCAAAAATGTATTCACACGGAACCTTGAGACGAAACCCACCTCTTCTGTTAACTCGCTTACCCTTTATGACCACTTTCCCACAGTTGATTTGTCTTTTGATTTGGCCTTTTTATCATGATTGTTGCGTTCCTGTTACTCGTTGTTGCCAATTAAGCGTAAATTGAGTGATTATTTGCACATAAAAATGCTATTCACTGACTTCCAGGGACTTTATGAACGAAACTTCTGTAGAGAGGTCAACCCGTATATAACGGTCACCCAGCCATTTCCCAAGGGTGACGGCGTTATGTACAGCTTTGACTTACTTAATTTTGGCCTTGACCACTTGGGGTCCAATATTGGGATAATTTCTGGTCCAGGATCATTTGCGGTTCAATTTGGGGATTATTTGCGGTCAGGCATCATTTGCAGTCCTGGGATCATTTGCGGACCCGTACAGCACCATGTGACGATAGGTTTTTCCTGCGAGCGCTGTAATTTCTGGCTGAACGGAGAACTGAACTGACAACTGGGGAAATCTAGCTCTGGAGAGCACTGCTTTGCCTGCGGGAACGGAATCTCGTCACGAATTCCTGGTACACGGGGATCTACTTCGATGGTCTTCACTACGGACGTTCAGGAAGAGAACGTCATAGCTTGGTCCAACAGTAGTTTATTCTGCACTTGGCTGAGTAATCGACGATGTAATCGATGTCGATGTAATCGCATACTGGATGTAATCGATGTCGATGTAATCAAAAAACTTTACAAATGCACTTGCTTATATATCATCCTAACAAGCTAAGTGTTTACAATATGGTAATGCAACTTCTAACTTACAATACGAGCGGAAAAGCTTTAATTACGATAGAAATCGCAATCAACACTACGAAGTTTCTTAAATTAAAAATAGATTGCTAAGATTTAAGATTGAAAGGCTCAAATTAAGATAGAACAAACTTAGAAAATTAAAAATGAGATGCTTAATGAGAAATTTTCAAATGGTGTTACCGACAGCACGGAAAACTTAACCCATGAATAGAACTTCATTACTGGAATATAGTTCAGCTGGCTAACTATCAAGGAAACTAATAATACTTCATTAGTGTAAAGTAGACTAGTTCAGCTAGAAAACTTCCGAGGGAACGGAAAATAGGCCTTAATGCCGAAAGGAAACTTAGTGAACCGCTAATGAACTATTTGTGTACTAAATGAAAGTCGGTGTTGCACACATACAGGTGTACAAAGAGTTGGCAACGTACAAAGTAGAATATTCAAATTCCTGGTCGTAAACTGGAAAGAGGTTACTGCTGGTTTTTCTATAATTTTCCAAATGACAAAGAAATGACTGTGAAAAGGCGAATTTTCTCACAACAACTAATTCTACTAATGTTTAGGACGATAAATCCTAGCTGTGTGCTAAATTTGATTCTATTGTCATTTGTTTCTTCAGAAATATAACTAATAAATTATTTTTACAAGTAAAAGTCTTTGACCTAAGCATAAAGTACTTGTAGATCTGTTTACCATACGATACGAGTTACTCTTCACGACAGCTTGTGTACACGATGTCAAT